>JAQIWV010000010.1:0-39737 GCA_034696705.1 Isotomurus plumosus
GGGGGCGGCGGGGGCCTGTGGGGGGTTCGTGGGCACTCCGGGGGACATGATCAACGTACGCATGCAGAACGACGTCAAACTACCCCTCGAGCAGAGGAGAAAGTAGGTCAACCTTATTAAATTGTGGTCACAGAAGTATTAATGAAATGGGTGTGTGTGTTGAATAGCTACAAGCACGCGTTGGATGGAGTGTGGCGGGTGTGGAGGGAGGAGGGTTTCCGTCGGTTGTTTTCGGGTGCGTCGACGGCGACGAGTCGAGCGGTGGTGGTCACCATCGGCCAGCTGTCATTCTACGACCAAGTCAAGGTCATTCTTCTAGCTTCAGGGTTCTTCAACGACAACGTCCTCACACACTTTCTCTCTAGTCTCTCCGCCGTGAGTTACAAGCACTCCTTTATGCTGCACCCTGAACAGCAGTATTTGATGACTGTTTTTGCAGGGTGCGATGGCGACGTTTATGACTCAGCCGTTGGACGTGATAAAGACTCGTCAGATGAACGCGAAGCCGGGTGAGTTCCGCGGTCTGCTTCACATTGTGACGTACACGGCTCGGCTGGGCCCGTCGGGGTTCTTCAAGGGGTTCGTCCCCGCGTTTGTCCGCCTGGGGCCGCACACGATATTCCTCTTCCTCATCCTGGAGCAGCTGAGGAAGAACTTTGGGTTCGTTCCCAAAGACACAAGCAACGGTGACAAATAGGTGCTGAGGAGGACTTTAATAGACACATTCTCAACGCTGTGATTAATTTAGAGGAGAGTTTAGGACCAAATAGAGAGAGAGAGCGATTATATTCATGACAGACTTTAATTTATTGATGAGAATAAACAGAATTGTACACGAAAAACTATTCACTCCGCATCGTCGTCATTCATCTTCACGACCGCTCCTTCACCTGGAGACCTGCGAAATGACTGGATTAGCAAAGTTTGACATGAGTTTGTTGAGTGGGGTGTGTTTACCTGGTGGGAGTGACTGTTTGAGTTTCTCGGCCTTCTCCTTGTCGGTGATGACGAGGGTGTAGAGGAACCGGGAGCAGCGCACCTTGAACTTTGTGTTCAACGGGTTCTTCTTTATCTTGACGCTCTTGGCATCCTTCCTCCGCGCTTTCAAAAGAAAGTCCTTGATCTCCTTTATCTCCCGCGGCTACACACAACACACACACACCTTACACATCAGTCAATGGGGTCAGTTAATTATTGAATTGTTACCATTTTGAAGTAGAAAGTTGTGGTGGACGAGAGGTCGGGTGGAAAGTGAGTCTTCCTCGTGCTCCTTGCCTCAGAGTGTTTGAACCTCACGCGGGAGGAGGACACACACTCTGCCCAACTGCCGCCAACTTTGAATCTTTCCTTTGTTCAACAAGCTGAGTGCACTGCATGTGGGACAAGTGTGCGGTTGTGCAGGACGGATTCCTCATCCTCAGAGGTTGTTGATGAGAGGTCAGAGGTCATCTTGTGCGTTGCATGGTTTTTGTTGTCCTTGAGACGTCGGGAGGGTGTTGAGGAGGTCCGGTGCGTCGTCGTCGTCGTCGTGTGCGTTGCACCCGGATGTGTGTCTTTTCATTGAGGACGAATGAAGCGTGAAGCGTGGTGATTAATCTGGTGCTGCAGCATCCGCCTCCTCAACAACACTCCAGAGAGACGAGTGAGCAAGGTCGCTCCTATGCTGCTGTGTGTAGGCGGTGGTGGTAGAATTAGTGATGCTTTTTGCGTTTATGCAAAAAATTCTTTTATAGAGCATCCCAGTATAAATGCGGAGGTTGTTTCCACTCGACATCATTTGGTGGAAAAAGTTAACCCGGACCGATTTTTTGGTTTAACCTGTTTAAGAAACATTCGGTGGTGGTGGTTGGGCGTAGTTGCTGCACCACCGGCTTTCAGAACCACCACCACCGGAGGCTCTCACCTCGCCCCTTCTTCTGCAGCTAAAGACTGAACCGTGTGAAGTTGAGCGTACAAGTTGAGACAACTGAGTTGTGCAGGTCAACTAATGTTATGCCGGGTGAAAGCAACAGCAGCAGCGTGTGCAGCATGAGCAGAAGGGTGTGGTCGAAAGAGGACATGTATATACAGGGTTGACCTGTGTCTTTGTCTCTCGCACACACACACATGTCTGTTTGTCTGCCACGTGCATTGGCCTCATCTTCTTCTTCTGGTTCGATTGGAAATGGATTTATGATCGAGTGTCTTCTTCTGAGTGTTGTTGCTCTTCTTCTTCTGCAGCGACCACACCCTGCCTCCTGGCCATCTGCACTTTATCACTTTTTTACTAATCACCACCACCACCACCAATCGACTCTCAATAATCAAACGGAATCTGTGGTGGTTTGCGGTGGTTGTAAATATACAGACGAGAGGCATTCGAACAACCGTTGCTGCTGCTGCTGTCGGCTTCAAAGGGAATCATCATCCTCATGAGACAACTACGAAGAGAGAGGCTCATTATCACCACCACTGACACTTGATTACTCATCATCAGCCCCTAATTAGACACGAGAGAGTTCTTGGACCTCATCATCATCTTCAGGAGGTGGTGGGTCATATATTTCTGGGTCGGTGGGGGTTTCCCTAAAGAGTCCTCTGCTGTCCTCGTCGCTGGAAGAGTGACCTTTAGTGACGACGACGACGAGACGACGCGCTTTCCTTTGTGGCCGACTGTGTGTGTGTATCCGCAATCCGGGAAGCATACACATTTGTGGTCACTAAAAATAGTCAGATGAAGAAGAAGAAGGTGGTGGTGGGGGTTTGATTTGGTGTTGGTTCATCCCTGCTTGTGTATGATTTTTGCAGTTGCACTTTTTTGTGATTATGCAATATGTATAAGACGGTGGAGAATCTTGTTCTTGTTCTTGATGCTGTCAGTCATTGTTGTCCCTTCGCCACACGACGACCACCACCAGCAGCAGCAGCATCAGCGACCGGTTTCTTCGGAGGAATCCGAGACTTGTTTTGACGCCGTGCTGAGGACGTCAAAAGTGCTGTTTTGTGTAAAGTGTGTCGGTGATTGTGTTTAATTGCAGAGCTGTAACAAAATTGATTGATTGCAAAGACATTGAAAGGTAATTAGTCAAAGGGAATGAGAGAGACAGGAGTTGACCATATGGTTAATATTGTGAGTCGGTGGTGGTGGTGGTGCTTATTAGCGAGTCAATTAAAATTCCTCCAAATTTATGTGGATTTTTGGCAGAGATGCTTTAAACCAGAATTTCGCCGTGTCGTAAATTCCGTCTCCTGTCAATAATCCACCACCACCTCAAATGACCGTAGGGGATTTTTCATCTATCGGCGGTGGTGGTGATTTCATGCTGCACGACTTGGAGGAATCTGCAGAGGGTGATTACCTCACCAGAAGAAGAGTCGAGTTGCTGCAGCGAGTCGCAGCGTCGTCGTCGTCGTTGTAATTGAGACAAAGGTTCTCTGTCGAGTGCATCCGGGTTGTCCACGTGCTCACTTACTCAACTCATTCATCCTTTTTTGTCCTCAAACGGATCTCTACTACGCGAATGCTGCTGCGGTGGTGGTGATGAGCACCCTTCCTGGTCAGGCAACAAAAACTGGACTAATTTATTGCCACCACCACCTCCACCTCCGTTGGTAAAGATGATGTTAATTGGATTAGTGGTGAAACAATGGAGTTATTTTGGGAGATGTTCACTGAAAGGTCAGTTGAAGGTATCTGAGGAGGATCTGCTGCTGCTGCTGCTGCTGGCTTCACGGGTGCGTAGAGGTGATCAAAAGTTCATTCATTGCTGCTCACCACCCCCACTGCCACTGGTTGGTTGAGTAGCTCTGATGAATGGAGTAGTTGGAGCGTTGAGAGTTCATTCAACACTTGCGAAGACAAGTTGCCCGTGAGAACAACACACACTTTCTCACACACACAGACTCTCACACTCGTTCTAGACAGGTCGAGCAGGGGACTCTTCCTGGGGGGACAGCAGGAGCTGCTGGACAAGAGGATTCTTCTTCTTGGTGGTGGTGGGGGTACTTGAGGACTGGTGGTGGTGGTGGTGGTGGGGCCAGTGGAGGTGGTGAGTGGACTAATTGGAGGTGTGTGTGTGTTGATGCGCTTGGTGGGTGCTGAAGAGTAATTAGCGGAAGTGTTGTTGTCGGCAGGAGCAGAAGCAGGAGGAGGACTGGTTTCCCATCCGCTGGAGGACAACGAACGCGGTGGTGGTGGTGGTGGTGGTGGGGAGAGGGAGTGTCCGCGCAGGGTCTTGGTAGCCTAGTTGAGATTGAGATCTACTGGCCTGCTAAGTCCCAAGGCGGGCCTCCCAACACGGCGACCAGCACCACCCACACAACCGGGGCAACACGAGACTCCGCACCGGAAGATCCGTTGACATCCAAAAGTTGTGAACAGACTCGAGGAGGAGAACGGGAAGGAAGACCGCCGCGCGCGTGTGACCCACCACTGCACATGGTCCTCATCAGAGTTTTCGAACCGTTTTGTCTGGTGTTTGCGCTGGGCTGTGTCATCGCGTGAGACGTCCTGCGTCATCAGTACCAGCGGGGAGTCAATGTAGTGTGGTCGTCGTCCCGGGGGTTCGAGTATGAAAAGCATGTGACGACGACGACACAAACTGGTCCACCAACTGATGACGGACGAAGGGCGGCTGCTGCTGACTGAAAAATATGAGACTGCGGCGGGCGGCTGCTGCTGTGGCCATCCACTAGATAAATCCGCTGTTGCTATAGTAACTCGTGTGTAATGATAAAGTGCCTTTGAATAAAGTTTATTCGTTCCTCACTCGTCTTTGGGTGTCGACAACGTTCATTTCGACTTTCGACTGTTGGAAACTCCTCAATTCCATTTATCTCTTACGTCATGCTCACGTCTCACTGAATTTCCCCCATGGGGCACCCTGCGACCCTGACACTGACTGCACCACCACCACCTTCGTCGGTCACGTGACTCGTCTCCTCTGCCCGGCTCCAACCTTCAAACCCCTCAAATCTCCTCCTCCTCTTCATTCTCCTCAAAAATCTCTTCTCTCTCAAACATGTCGTCAAAGCGAATTGCGTCGTCTGCGGTGAACTGGGCGGCGCTGGCGGAGCGCGTCCCGGAGAACCAGCGCATCTTCTTCAACGCCCTCAAGGCGCGCAGCGACGGCTACCTCCGCAGGTCAGTCAACAACTCAACACTGACTCCTCTCTGAGCAACTAAAAACCTCTTCTTATTGTTTGCAGAGTGCTTGCGAACCCGGAGACGGCGCCTAAGATTGACTGGTCGGCGTACAAGTCGAAGGTCGGGGTTCCGGGGCTGGTGGACTCGTTCCAGAAGCAGTACGAGTCCTTCTCGGTTCCCTACCCCGCGGACAAGTACTCGGGAGAGATCAGCGCGCAGGAGAAGCAGGCCGTCAGTTCAACAACAATTTATTATCATTCCGTTATAGTCCAGCAGCTGTCTAATGACAATTTATTTAGGACGGAGAGATCCGTTCGTTTGTGGAAGCGTCGAACGGGCGTATAGCGTCGTACCAGGCTGGGATTTCCAAGTGGGACGACGTGCTGCCGTTTGAGGAGATGACGCTGGAGGACTATAGGGATGCGTTCCCCGAGTTGGCGCTGGACCCCATCAACCGCCCGACGCTCTGGCCACACACCCCCGAGGAGCAGCCCGGCTACAAGGCTCCCGACGCAGCAGTAGCAGAACACAAGTAAACGGAGCAGAAGCAGAAGCAGACAGTCAGATATATAATTAGTCGAGTTGTAATCAAAATTGGAGACTAGTTTAATTGGAATAAAGAGAGAAATATGAATGAAAGGTTAAAGGTTAGCGGGTCTGAAGATGTTGAATCCGGTGGCGGAGGTGGAGAGGATCGTGTGGGGGATCTGCGGGTGCCAGTGAACCTCTTTTATGTCCTGCTGACCCTGGTGCACAAACATCAGCTGCGGGGGCAGCAGCTCCTGCACAAAACAAACGTTAGCTAAAGTACTTCTCGCCACCCTGAACAAATACTTGTTACCTCATCTTGTGTTGTGGGTTCATCAGAGTCGTGTTCGAGTGCGAGGTCCCAAATGGCGACCTGGTCGTCCTCCCCGGCGGACGCGAGAACGGACGCCTCGTGAGGGTTCCACTGGACGGAGCAGACGGGGGCCTTGTGGTGGTTCCTGAACTCGGCCACGGGGTCAGAGGTGAATGACCGCAGGTCCCACACCTTCAAGGCGCAGTCGTCACCGCCAGAGGCGATGAACGGCTCCCGAGAGTTCCAGTGGATGACGTTGACGTCCGACGAGTGCGCATCCTCACGCGTCAGCATCGACCCCGCCGACGGCTTCGAACGCGAGTCCCACACGCGGATGCTAAAGAGGTTAATTGTTAGTCACGTTTGGTTGGAAAAGCAAAGTTTGTTGGTCACCTCTTGTCGACGGAGCATGATGCGAGGACGTGTTGTTCGTTGGGTGACCACTGGATGTCCTCGACGGACTTTGTGTGTCCCTGGAGAGCCTTCTGGTCGACGACCCACGTCGACTCGTGCGGTCGCCAGATGTGAATGAACCGCGCCGAGTCGCCCGTCGCGAGGGTCCCTTCCATCGGAGTGCTCCAGTCCAGAGCGAAGCCCTCGTCGCGGTGACCCTTGAAGCTGAACAGCGGCTTCGGCTTGTCCTTCGACTTGATGTACGTCTGCAGCAGCTGAAGGAGAGACACACAGACACGTTAACAGCAGTCATATTATAAATGTAGGTCATCAACGTACGTCACTGTTCTCGAGAGCGGCGAGGGGGGCGGAGAGGTCAAAGACGGTGACCTTTTTGAGTTCGGACCACGTGACAGCGAGGGGCTTCCCGTTCACAAACTTGAACCTGACCCTGTTGACGCAACCGTGGTGGGGAACAAGCGCCGCTGACAGGTCCGCCTTCCGCGTCAGCGTCTCTTCTTCGTCTTCAGACTCGTCAGACGACAACTCCTCGTCAGACCCCTTCGGCTGCGTCTTGTACACGTTCGACAGCTAAACACAAACACACGACGGCGTCGTCATTAAAAAGGGTTCAGAACGTTAGAACGCGCGTCGTTGCTGACCTTCATGACGACAATGTTGTTTGCGTGTGACCGCTGGGCCTGCGTGCCAGCGACAATGTATGATGTGAGTGGGAATGTCGTTCTGTTGTCGCCGAGTCCGTCGGGGATGACGTCGAATGAGAGACAAGGGGACGTTGTTGTAAAAGTGTGGAGGGTCACGTACGCCGACTCGTCGCAGGTCAGCGTCTCTCCGTCGCGGAGACGCATCCCCGGGAGGTACACGCGCGCAGGAGGAGGCGCCTTCTTCCGCGGCTCCTTCGACCCCAACGGGCCCAGCAACTCCTCCTCGTCACACGACGACTCCTCTTCTTCTTCTTCTGAGGACATTTGCTCCTCTTCTTCTGATCCGTCCTCACCGTCAGCGTCGTCGACGGCCATCATGAGGTCTTGTTCTTCGGGGTCCATGTCTGGAGAGTTTCTTGTTGTCTGGTGAGGAACAACGTGTGATCGGTGTCGTTGGCGGCGTTGGAGAGTTGTGGGGCAGACTGAGATCGTCGGCGGGAAGTCTCACCCTCAGTTTGTTTTGACACCGACGACGACACTCATCGTCAACAATTAAGTGCAAGTCATTAATTCTGTTGTGTCATGTCTTCTTCTTGGTCGGTGGTGGTGCTGACGCCGACGGCGCGGAGGGTCACGGTCAAGGTCACTAGGCACACGACGCTCCTGCAGGTACACAATCTCTTGACACTTGTTGTTGGCGTGATGAGTTGACGTTATTGTTGTGGTGATCAGGTCCTGGAGGACGTTTGTTTGAAGGTCGGGCTGGAGGACCCTGCAGCCTGGGACCTCACGTAAGGAAGCTTAAAGTTTTATGACCTTGTTTTTGTTGCTGATGATGTCTGTGTGTTTTGCAGGCACTACAACCGGGTGCTTGACCTTTCGTTGGCGCTGGGGTCGTCGGGGGTGGCGAACAACGGGAGCGTGGAGATGGTGGCGGCGACGCGGGTCAGGAAGGAGGAGGAGGTGAAGGTGGGGCTGCAGGTTCCCTCGGGAAGGAGACTCGTCCACTCGTTCCCCTCCAAGAGTGAGTGACCATCATCAGGTGACAATGAACTCGAGTGACAATGTGTGTCTGTGTGTAGTGACGCTGTGGGGGGTGGTTGAGCACTGGCGGGGGGAGTTGTCGGTCGTGGGTGAGGGGGAGGAGGAGGTCTGCGTGTACATGCGGAGGGAGCTGGCGGGTCGGGCGGAGCTGGAGAAGACGACGCTGCGGTCGCTGGGGCTGACGCACGGGCAGGCCGTCGTCCGGTTCCTCGTCAGGGAGAAGGGCAGCGGGGGAATGCAGGCGAACGTCTCCTCGAGGATCTCCGTCCCTGCCAGCAGCAGCAGCAACGACAAGAAGACAGAAGGGGAGCCCATGGAGGAGGAAGATCTGAGCGCTCAGGAGGAACCAAAGAGTCATCAACACGGTCCTCAGAAGGCTTCACCTATTGTTGGTGCTGCTGCTGCGAGGGCGCATCCTGGAGCCTCCTCAGCGCCTTCCTCAGGAGGAGCACCTTCTTCTTCTGGTGGTGGTGGTGGTCTGGCGGTGGTGGGGAACGCGGCGCAGCACTCGCGCCCGGGGGAGCTTCACTTGGTGAGACACACGAACGGTAACTCTGAAAGGACAAATTGACGACATTGTTTGTGTTTTAGCTGGGGTCACGTGACTGCGTCTTGTACCACGGCGACGACGTTCTGGTTGACTCTTCTGAGGTCGGTGACGACGACGACTTTTACCGGGTGACGGTGGATGACGTGCGGAAGATGTACCGCGACCTCAAGGAGCAGAGGTCAGTGTTCACTAATATTAAACATGAGCAAGTGTGCTGATTGTGAAATGTTAGGGAGCGCCTGGAGTCGTCTCCGTTGCAGCTGTCGAGCGCGCGTGAGTTGGAGCGGGACGCGTGTGTGCTTCGGCTTCTGCACGACCACCCGGAGACGATCGTCCGCGTCCGGTTCCCCGACCGGTTTGTCCTCCAGGGCGTCTTCAGGACTTCAGAGACCGTGCAGAGCGTCCTCGACTGGGTCACAGAGTTCCTCGCAGACACACACGCACACTTTTATCTCTGTGAGTTAACATAATATGCAGGGTGGAGGACTGTGGTCGTGACTGATTGTTTGTGTTTAGTTACGACTCCCCCGCGGGTGGTGCTGGTGGGGTCGTCGCGGCTGGTGGAGGAGGGACTCGTGGGGATGGCCATCGTCTACTTTGGGGGCGAGCAGCAAAGGCCTCTGAGGGGAGAGTTGTACGAGTTGGTGTCTGCCCCCGATGCGGCGTTGAAGGCCGGGAGGGACAGGGTCAACAAGTCAAGGAGGGTCCTCAAGGAGCAGCAGCAGCAGCCTTCGACGAGTGGTACTGCTGCTGCTGCTGCTGGTCAGGTTGAGGACGGTGTTGAGACGACGACTCGTCGGCCAGTGTTGCAGCAGCAGCCGAGGGGGGGTGGTTCATCTGGGGGAGTGCCCAAGTGGTTCAAGCTGAACTGAATAAATTGTGATACTGTTGAGAGTTTATTTGGCAAAGATGTGTCTGTCGAAGAGTTGGAAGACAAAAGTGTTGTTGTTGGAGAGGATCCACCTGTTTTTCTTTGCCCTCCGTTTGTGGTCGTCGCAGACGTGGACGGCGTTGAGGATTCCCGAGTAGAGGCCGCCCAGCTCCGACGTCATCCAGTACACCTCCTCCACCCCGTCCACTAACACACACACACTCGATTAGACTCAGAACAGAGATGAGTTATTGTGCAAGTTACGTGGAAGTGTGAATCCCTGAAGGAGTAGTTCGTCGAGTGTCCTCGATGAGAGTATTTGTTTGAGAGTGTCGGAGGAGAGGTAGTGCGCTGGGTTTGACCCGGCGGAGGGGAAGGTCACGAGTCCCACGTTCCTCAGGTTCGGGAGGGTGAGGAGGTCGAGGAGGTCGGGCGCGCGGCAGAGGACGTTCCGCAGCGCCAGCAGCTCCAAAGAGCGGGGGAGGCTACCAAAGTTTATCACGTCCGTCGTCACTGCGGGAGAGACATTCAATTAATTTGTTGTTAGAGGAATGTAATTGTGTGTGTGGACAGTACGGGGATGGTAAGGTCCGGCGACGCATATGAATAGTTCTTTTAGGTTGGGGCACTGCGAGAAGAGTGCGAGGTCGAGGTTGACGTCCGACTTTGGTCGCAAAAGGGCGGTCGTGGAGGAGGACGTTGTGGTGGTGGTCATCTGTTGTTCCTGGAGGAGGAGGAGGCAGTGGAAGGCGAGTTTGGTGAGCGTTGCGGCGTTGTTCTTGACCATGAACGCCACGACGGGGTAGTTGGTCAGGTGCATCACCTGCACCACTCGCAGTCTACGCACACAAAGTGGTTAAAAAAGCTGCTGCTTCACAGTTGTTTAAATCAGTGAGTTACCGTTTCTGTTGGATGACGAACGAGTTCCAAAGGAGAAAGTCGACGACCTCCTCAGTGAGAATGATGGAGTCAAGTTGAACGATTTTGGAGACTTGTGAGACATCCCTCTCGGGAGTGAGGTTGACGCTCCTCGCTGGATTCTCACTCCCGCTGAGGATATCGTTTTGGTCAATGCGGGTGTCGACGGCGAGGAGAGTGAGCGTCGGGTTGTGCATGACGAATGAGAAGACGGCGAGGTGGATGGTCCTCACTTGCTCCATCCGTATTGGACTCGTCCCTGTTGACACGACGAGGTGGGTGAGGTTGGAAAACATGACGGACTCTGTAATGTTCTTGACGGTCTCATCGGGGGGAACGTTAGAGTGGATGGCTTTGAGCTGACATGGGAATATTTCGAGCAGAGTTGTTTTGTTGAGTTTGGTTGGTGATTTTTTGACGGCGTCGCACCTCCTGAACTGCTTGATGCACTTTTGGTCGTGGAGTCGTTTGTTGAGGGGGCAGGGCGACTTTTCCACCACCGGACACCGGAAGGTGAGTCTCTCAGTTTCCCTGCATCTCCGGAGGAAGGCGTCCACGTACGTTATGGAGATTGGGCCCGTGAAAATGAGGTGGCGGACGTTTTCGGGGCGGTAGATGAGCGAGGATGGGGGCTGAGGGGGGTTGTGGAACCGACCCACTGCGACAGTGTCCACTACGACGTCACGGCAGAGCGTTACCGACCAGAACGTGTTTTCGTCGACGTAGCCCGCTGTTCCCGTGCGGACGCGGATGTCGAAGCGGAACTGCCGGCAGACACGCTGGCAACGGAGACGGTCGCGGATAGGGAGCAAGCCAAAGATTTTAACACGGGTCTGAATAGAATTTAGTTAGAGGAATTTTCTTATTGGACTGGAGAGTTGTTGTTGTTTTACCTTTTCTGGGAGTCTGAGAAAGTGAGGGACAGCAAGAGTGTCGTCGTTGTCGTTGGGGGGAACGTCTGTGAGAACGGATTTGCACGAGACGCAGCTGCAAGATTCTCCCGCAGGTTTATTGTTGTTGTTCGGGTCCCTCTTTCTCGCGGTGGTGACATCGGAGATTGTGACCTTTTTCTTCTTGGTGACCTTTTTCTTCTTCTTAATGCTCTTGGTCGTAGCTGGTGCCGCGGCGGCGGTCGTCTTGCCCCCCCGGGGGGGAATGATGATGACCTGCGGGAGGATCTTGTCCATAATTTTTGTTTTCACACACATCAGAGATTGCATGAGTTTCATGATTGAGTATTTTCTCATGTTGCAGATGAGTGTCATGGGAACAGTGAGACACTCTTTATTCTTTGTCTCTCTCTTCTGATTGGCTGTTGAGACTCTGGCAGTTTGCTTCTCCTTTTGTGAGGTTCTTTTCAGTCTTCAGCTGTCCTCAGCCGTGTAAACAACAACAGTTTTGCCGTTTTCTTGAAAATAGTTTTGCCGTGGTTGCCGTGCTGCCGTGATGGAGGACGAGTATGACGTGGACGCCATGTTGGAGGCGGCGTACCAGAACAAGTCGGTGAGTATTTAGTTTGTTGGGTTCAAAAAAGCAGTTTTCCTTTTCAGCGGCAGTTTTTCCGGCGGAGGTAGAAAAGTGTAAAAATTAGTTATGTTCGAAAACTGACGATAGCGTGGTTTTGCTCTTTCAGATGATTCGTCGCTGATGATGAGATGAGAGGATGTCGGCGTTGTGTTGTGTGTGTGTTAGGTTAGGTCAAAAGTAGGTCACGTGTAGCAATTTGGGTCGTTGGTTGTAGTGGTCAAGTGTAAAATGTTGTCGTCCTTATTAATTTGGTTTTGGCATCTGCTTGCAGACACTCATGTTTTGTCTGACTACACAAACAGCAGCAGCTGCAGAAGCTCCAGGTGAGTCAGAGGTGACCCTGAAGAAGAAGATGAAGAAGAAGATGAAAGTGTCTATGAATCTCGACGTGACTGTTGTTGTTGTTGGTGTGTGTTTTATAAAGTTTCAGGTGTCAGGGAGTGTAGCCCCGTATAAAAAGTCGGTTAATAGATCCCACTCATAATATATGGTAAGTCTGAGGTTAGGAGAGATGAGTAGGGTCACATCACCACCACAACCACACACACCCGATTTAATTGTTTTAGGTGCGTAGGATCATGTCTCTCGCTGATGTGATGGTGGCCGTTGGGTTGATTCTAATCACGTGTTTCTTTTTTTTCCTCTTTATTTCGTGGTCCTCGTGTTGGTTGTCAATAACAGGGCGACGGAAGCAGCACAAGCAGTCGGAGGCACCACCACCACCACCGCAGTGACCGCGATAACAACGGCGACAGCAGCGGCAGACCCGCAAAGTGAGTCTCACATGTTTTAAACCTCGATTGAAATGAACTGACGAGGACGAGTTTAATTCTAGGACGCGTGAAGGAGAACAGAGGTCCTCGCGGGACAACAACAGTAAGCATCGGAGGCGGAGCAGGAGCAAGGACCGCAGTAAGCGCGGTCGAAGTGGGTCGCCACCAGGAAGAAGGAGAACTGGCGGCGGCAGCGGTAGAAGGTCCAGGTCACCACGGGACCCAAAGGCAAGAAAGAGTTCAAGGTCCCCAAAAAGAAAGTCAAGGTCATCAAGGTCACCACCACCACTTGGAGGAGTAGTATTAGGTCGCCGTGGAGGACCCCCTCCGTCATTAATGAATCCTCCTGTATCTGGAGCAGCCGCACCGCGCAGGTCAGCGACTCCGCCTCGTTTGCGTTTGGGTCCTCGTCGTAGGTCTCGATCGCGGTCGCCGCTTCGTCTTGCGGCGGAGGAGCCGTTGTCGCCGGAGGAGCGAGACGCGCGGACCGTGTTCTGCATGCAGTTGAGCCAGCGCGTCCGTGCGCGCGACCTGGAGGACTTTTTTTCGAGCGTCGGGAAGGTGAGAGACGTCCGAATGATCACGTGCAACAAGACGAGGAGGTTCAAGGGAATCGCGTACGTCGAGTTCAAGGACATCGACTCGGTCGCTCTCGTAAGCTTAACAGAGCCTTAATAAGTTAATGTGTAAAATAAATAACTGTGACTGTGTGTAGGCGCTTGGTCTTGGTGGTCAGAAGCTGCTTGGTATTCCGATAATAGTTCAGCCGTCGCAGGCGGAGAAGAACCGTGCGGGTCAGATGGCGAAGGCTGGAGCGATGGCTGCGGCGATGACGGCGACGGCGCCGGGTCCGATGAAACTGTACGTTGGTTCGCTCCACTTTAACATAACGGAGGACATGCTGAAGGGGATTTTTGAGCCGTTCGGGAGGATCGACGAGATTCTCCTCATGAAGGACCACGAGACT
Organism: Isotomurus plumosus; assembly: GCA_034696705.1. Classification (NCBI taxonomy): domain Eukaryota; kingdom Metazoa; phylum Arthropoda; class Collembola; order Entomobryomorpha; family Isotomidae; genus Isotomurus; species Isotomurus plumosus. Next base: position 13,675 of record JAQIWV010000010.1, read on the forward strand.
GGGCGGTCAAAGGGGTTCGGGTTCATCACCGTAAGTCACTCTATATATTCTATCACGTGACCGTAAGTGTGTGAGAGCTAATTTTGCTGTTTGTTGCAGTTCCACGAGGGTGAGGACGCGAAGCGGGCGATGGAGCAGCTGAACGGGTTTGAGATCGCGGGCCGCCCTATGAAGGTTGGCTACGTCACTGAAAAGTCTGACGGGACGTACTACGCCAACCCCCAGACGTTCCTCGACACGGACGAGATGGACCGCGCCGGGGTCAACCTCGGGGTCACCGGGAGACTACAGCTCATGGCCAAGCTCGCAGAGGGTCAGCAGCACAAGGTCACAATAACTTGTTGTCAAATAAATTAACTGTGTTTGTGTGTAGGAACGGACCTGAAGCTTCCCGAGTCTGCGACGACGGCGCTGAACCTGCACAACCAGATTCAGGCGAACGGGATCCTCCCTCAGCAGCAGCAGCAGATGGCGGCGGCTTCCGCGGCAGCAACCCCCCCGATTGCCACTCAGTGTTTCATGCTCTCCAACATGTTTGACGCCTCAGCGTGAGTTTGCAAGTAATTAATTTGTATACTGTGATAATGTAGTATTGTTTGATGTGTAGTGACGTTGGAGGTGAGGGTGAGATCCTTGACGAGGTGCTTGAGGCGTGTATGGAGCACGGAGGAGCGGTGCACGCGTACGTGGACATCAAGTCGGTTGAGGGCAACGTGTACGTCAAGTGTCCATCGGTGTCGTCTGCGGTTGCTGCGGTGAACACGTTCCACGGGCGTTGGTTTGCGGGTCGGCTGGTGACGGCGGCGTACGTTCCGCTTTTGAACTACCACTCACTCTTCCCCGACGCTATGGCCGCCCACAACGTCCTCAGACCAAACAAGTAGAAAACACAATTCTTTTAACAATATTAAAGTTTTTATTACAAGTCGAGTCGCTTTTTTATTATTGGGTAGTTTATTATTAACGTCTGCTGGGTGGTTGTGTGGTGGGCTGAAAAGTGGGGAGCTGCGCGAGGTGGCGAATCGTCGGGCGCCCGTGGGGGCAGTTCTGGAAATGAACAGACAGTTAGATTGAGCGTAAAAGAATGAGTAGTGCAGTGTGAGTCTCACCCACGGCTGGTTGAGTTTGGCGAGGTTGTTTTTGATTCTGTTCATTTCGTTGAGTGAGAGTGCGTTTCCGACCATGACTGACTTTCTGCACGCGCGCGAGGCCAGCAGCTCCCGCACCCGCGTCGGCCTCAGACTATCGTTGTTCGACTCGTCGTCAGCGTCGTGGTCCTGCGCAGTAGTTACATTTATTTCGATCGTAAATTGTCAGCGTCAACGAACTACTCACCTCCATCATGAAGATGAGTTCGTTGAGGTCGTCGAGGCCGAAGACGGTGTTCCTCGAGAATGGAACTTGGGTGAGACTCACTCTCCTCCCCGGGGGGCCTGCACACACACCACGCACGCGGTTAAACCGTGATAAAGCGAGTGTAAAAATTGACTTGCGTTGGTTGTGTATGGTAAAGTTGAATCCGTTTCTGTGGAAAGAGTTGATGTTGTTGAGGAGGGTGTCCTCGGCGGTGTGTGAGAGTTGAAGTGGGAGTGGCGCGATGAGTCGCTGCGTCTGGAAGACGGTCGTCGAGGAGAGCTGCTCAAAGTTGGCCTTCTCGTCCGCCGCGTGCTGGTCAATGACAAACAGGTGGCCGTGGAGCGCGCACACGATGAACCCCAAGTTGAACTGACCAACCACACGCATCACAAGAAAGTCTGCCTGCGGGAGGTACACCAGCGACAAAGTAGCACCACCACCAAGAGGAACTTTTGGTGGTGGTGCTGGAGGTGGTGGTGGGGATTTCTTCGGGGGGTACAGCACACACGACCAGTCCAGCTTCACCAACACTTCCCTCCTTTTCTTCGGAGGACTGTCGTCGTCGTCGTAGATTATCGTCGGGGGTGACAGTTCAGGGGACAACGGCGCTGTCAGCGACGACTGTTTGAAGATGGGCTCTTGGGAGTTGTCGTCTTCGTCGTCGTCGGATGACCTTCTGGACCTTGTTGTCTTTGTTGTGGGTGGACGTTCGGGAGGTCGCTGTGAAGTGTTTTTCCTCGCGAAAGACTGTAGAAACGCTGCACGAGATGCCCCAACGGAAGCCAACGTTGTTTTTGCAGCTGCTGGAGCAACTTCTCTTGTTGTTCTTGTCTTCTTCGGTGGCACTTGTTCCTCCTCTTCTTGTTCCCCCCTCCTTGTGCGTTGGTAGAGAGCGACGGTCATGTCAGCGGCAGAGGAAATGTTGAGGGTAGCGCTCAGGGACCGCAGCATCGTCAGCAGCGAGGCCTACACATATCTTGTCGAAATGAGTCGAACAGAAGAAGATGTCGAAAAACCTTACTTTGATGATGACTAGGAGTGACTTTTCGTCCCTGATGAACGTCGACCGTTTATCCTTGGAGACGTTAACGTCGACGTTTTCTCTCCTCGTGGTGACGTTGAGTGCGAAGAATGGACAAGACTTGTTTCCCCCAATGTGAGATCTGTACGAGTCGACAACAACCCTCGTGACCTTAAGACACAGACATACAATCACTGCACTTGATAATTGAGGTCACTAGCTGTTGGTACCTTTGGTGCGTCGACGGGTCGGTTGTTGACAAAGACAAAGTGGCAATCTTGAGTACCACTCCTTTTCCCCCTGCTGGAAATGTTTTCGACGAGTCCCTCGACGGAGAAGGTGTCGCCGTTGAAGTTCTTCCTGGTGAGGAGGAACTCTTGGAGGGTTTCCTCCTCGATGCAGTCCTCCTGCTCGAACTCGGTGACCTCGAGTGACCTCCCAAACAGCTGCGTGACCCTTGTTTTCATGTCGCGCGCGGGCTCGACGTTCATGAGACTGTTTGAGTCGTTGGTGATGGTGAACCTGACACTCGGGTTTATGAGAGCGTACGAGGTCACGATGGGGATGACCTTGTGGAGTTCGCGCCGCGCGGTCCGGGTGAACTCGCGGTGGCGCACCGGGAGTGGCGAAAACAGGTTCGACAACGTTATGACCGTCCCGGAGGATGGAAGTGGTGGTGCGGGGGTCAGCGACGTCACCGTTCCTTCGGGGGAGAAGACCGCAACGGACGAGGGACCTTTTTCCGAGGAACAACTCGTCTGGATCTTCAGCGGAGGTGCAAGCGCGGCCAGCGCTGACAAAGCCTCACCGCGGAACCCGAACGTCGACACTGACGACAACTCGGAGAAGGTCGACAATTTCGACGTGTGGTGGCCAAGGGCTGCAACGGCAACAAGAACAAATGTTATAACATGTGCAAATTGTCATTTGTGTGACCTCACCGATGACCTTGAGCTGCTCCTGAGGAATTCCGTGGCCGTTGTCGGCGACGGTGACTGTTTTCTTCCCGCAGTCTGTTGTCCTGATGTCAATGGAGGTCGCCCCTGCGTCGAGGGCGTTCTCCACGAGCTCCTTGACCGCCAGCGCCAGCGTCACAACCACCTGTCACAATTTCAGTGTCAATAATTTTTTTCAAACATGTCGAAAAGTGTCGAAAAAGATAAATACCTGAGCGGAGCAAATTTTCCTGACGACTTGGGGGTCGACAGCGGCAATGGTCTGCACTTGACCACCCTGGAGGTCACTGGAGGAGAGTGTGACCTCATGGGATTCCTCTGGAGTGTCAAATCCAATGTCACTTGTGGTGGTGGTGGCCAAGGTTGTTGTTGCGTCATCGAGGGGAGAGTCTTGTGCAACTTTGCTCATGTTGGAGAAATCTTAGACGGTGGTGATTAAATAAGGGCTGCTGCCGGATTTGGGGTGAAAATGTGTTTGTGGGCGGAGTTGTTGGCGCTTATGCAACAACAACAAAGACATTGAGCAGGAAGAATTCCGTGTGTGGGATCCGGGAGAAAGTTGAGATTTATGGGGCGTGCAGCAGCAGCAGCAGACTGTGATGAGTCATCAACAAGAAAAAGGGTCCTCTCGAGAGGAACCACCACCATCAAAAGTCTTCCTGCAGGAATTCCCAACAGGAGTGAAGCAACCAGAAGGGATTCCCAACAACAACAACAACATTCTCATAGCCACTCAGCGTTGTTGTTGCTGGGGCAACGTGCGACTCTGCTCTTTTGGAGGAAGTTGGAGAGGTCACGACCTCCAGGAGGTGTGCGTGTTGTCTCCAGCAGAGGACGAGGTCACACACACCTCTGTGTCCAGTCCAGTTAATTAGAGTGAGTGTTTAATTGGGGATGTCATGGGGATCCCCTTATGTGTTTCTGTGTCGATTGTGCAAGAGGTATTTCCTCTGAGAGTGAAGGGGCGAGTTGGTATAAAAGGGCTGCTGGGAGGTGAGAGTTTGTCAAAGTGTCGCTGACAGTCGAACGAGAACCACACCGTCCCTCACTGCGACAGCAACCGAGTTTCTAAATCTGTGAGAAAGCGTTGTCAAGGTTAAAAATAGTTTTTCACGGTTGCCGAGCAGGTGGGTCAATTTTGTTGTTACGCAACGGGAGAGAAACCTGAAAAAAAGGGAAAGTCTATAAACTCATTGTGTGTCTTCCTGGTAAACGAGTTCTTGAGAGGATGAGGGACCCGATTGCCATGGCAACCTTCCTCTTGTTCTTGGCACTTGCTTCAGCGCAAAATGGAGAGGACCCCCTTTTGTCTTTGGGGTCATCGATTTTCCCCAGCAGCAACGACGACCATCAGCAGCAGCAACAACAGAAATCGGTCAAGTTTCCAGGGAAGCGGTCTTCTTCTGAGTCAACGCCACTGTCCTCGTTTGTGCCGTTGATGACGGACGTCTCTGGCTCTGACGAATCGGCGGCGAACGAGGCGGTTGAGATGATTCTCCGTTCGGCGAGGGAGGGGAAGATCCTCAAGAGCGATAGCAACCGCGAAGAGTCCCTCCAGCTCGACCGCGTTGCCAGCGACCCCGTCCTCAGGGAGAAGATTGCCGATGGGAACGAAGTGGAGGCCAGGGGGTACATAAGGAACAAACTGTGCGGACTCGGGTTGGTCCCATGCGGCGGTGGTGGTGGACATCAGGGAGGAGGGTACGGCTGGGGACCACCCCCACCAAATCATCACGGAGGGATCCCCCCACGTGACGTGACGCTGGTGCAGCCGGTGGCACTGAAACCTATTGGGGGACCCATCGCTGCTGTTCCCCTCGAGAACAAGGGACACCACGGTTTCGGAGGGGGACATGGAGGAGGATACGTCCAGTCTCACCACAATTACGGGAAGCAGCACAACAGTTACGGACCCCCACCACCGCCACAACTGAAACCGGTGTACCACCACCCGCACCCCCCAAAGCCGCTCCGGCCCCAGTACGGACCACCGCAACTGATTTCGTCGTCGCCAATATACGGGAAGCATCAGTCACCACCGGTTGTGGAGCACGTTCACCACCACGTCCACCACACGCCGAGTTCCGGTGGGGGCAGCAGCAGCAGTGGAGGAAACATTCCCGGGGGTGAGTTGAGACATTCTTTTTTTCTTAGGTGAGCAACCAAACTGACTGTGTGTGTGTGTTTGTGCAGGGTACGGAACGAATGTGGTGTACGGAGGAATTGGTGTTGGTGAGTACGGTCTTGGGAGCAAGAACCCCGTATCGATTTCTGCCCCCCCCGGGCTCTTGTCAAAGTACCCCCTGAGCCCCCCTGCTGCTTCCTTTGGAACCCCAAATCACGCGAATAACAGTCCCCTTGACTACAACCGAGTTGAGGAGTGCACGTGTGTCCGTCTCCACGAGTGTCCGTCTTTCGACGTGATAAGCGGACAGGGGACGTCGGGTCAGGAGGTCATCCAGGGATTCGGGAAACCCAACTTTGGTCAGGTCGGGCTCGGAATCGACCCCAGGAGGACCAACTCAAGCATCGAAGCCACCAGCGATGAAGACGACAGCAGCGAGGAGGTCATTGCCCCTGCAACTGCTGACCTCAGGTCGTCATCATCAGCAGAAGACGACGAGGAGACAACGACAACGACAACTGAGGAGCCGTCGTCGTCATCTTCGAACTCAACTTTGAGAAGGAAGAGGGATGCGCCGCTGGAGGAGCAGCAACCGACGGGAGAAGGGGTAAGTTGAGAGTGTGTGGGTGTGTGTTGCTAAGGATAGGGTTGCAATGTGTTGCTATGTGACTGTGTGTAGTCTGGTCGGAGTTTGGGTTTGTTGTTGGGTGCGTTGACAAAGAACAACGCTGACGTTCGAAATGCGACGGAGACGTTGACGAAATTCGCCGGTTACGACTTTGGCGACGACCCGGCTCAGCTCGTGAGGATCGAGGGACAGCAGCTCGTAAGCTGAAACCATGACAACCGTTGACACAAAATGCTAACGACAATCATGTATACTGCTGTTAGAGAATCTTGGGTAAGCTGTTTGGTCTGGAGCCAACGGTGGGGGTCTCGTTTGGTCTCCCCGGGGGGTATGGGGGGGCTTACCCCCTGAACCCCGTTGGAGGTCAAGGACCACCTGTGAACCCGTACCAGGATGGGATTCCCCTGGGGCCCATTAACGTCAACCCCCTCGTCTCGTTCCAGAAGGGAAAGGACAAGCACAAGACAAAGTTGTTCAGGCCACTCGTCAACCTCCACATCACACCCAACTTTAAACTCCTCAATGGGGTCAAGGCTCTCTTCGGGAAGGGACAGCAGACCAATAAGGGTTACGGGGGGTGGGGGCAGCAACCTTACTTCAGTTCTGGTGGGGGGTGGGGGCAACAACAACCCCTGCAGCAACCGTCTTTTCTAGCTAGCAGTGGGTGGGGTCAGCCACAACAACAAGAGTACTTTAGTGGTGGTGGTGGTGGGTGGGGTCTCCCGCAGTACGCTTACGGTCAGCTTCAGGGGTTGCTAGGGGCAACAACAACTAACAGCGGTGGGTCTTCTGGAGTGAAGCACGTCCACGACCATTACCATAGTTACGTTGATGGTGGTAGTTACTATGGTGACGGAGGTAACGTTGGTTGGGGTGGTGGTTCCTTGTTTCCTTCTTACGCGTCTTCCTACGGGACCCGTCCTAGTCATTACAAGCTGGACAAGGTTTTGCCGGTGTCGTCTTTGACTTCCGGTGACGACGTCACTACTGCTGGTGGTGGTGGTCTGTTCTCGTCACTGACCTCGGGAGTGAGTTCTTTTTTTAACACTGGTTCTGGTGGTTCTTCCTCTGGGGGGGTGTCGTCTCCGTTGTTGAAGGAGTCTTCTGGGTTGACGGCGGAGGAGGAGTCGCTCCTGAACACGCTTCTCAAGGAGGAGGAGGCTGAGAAGAACAACAACTACAAGAGGGGTAGGGACTTGCTGGACGATTACAATACTGGTGACGGTGGTTCTTCGGTTGAGGGGTATTCTTCTCGGTTGCCCCTGAGGAACGAGTACGGGAAGGGAAAGATGGTGTTCCCCAAGTCATCAATGACCTCTAGCAGGGTGACCTTTCCCGACGACAACGACGACAAAAGAACAAAGCGGTCGACAGAGGTGAGACGACGACAACAACAACTGACGACTAACTTTTGGTTTTGGAACTAATCTATATATGATCTCTGTGATGTAGGTTGTTGACCCGACTTGACCTCTAACCTGGACACACCTCTGAACTCTGACCTCTCACACTATTTATTGCATATAGCAACCCCCGCACAACTTTTGTCGCAACAAGATCCTTAACGTTTTAAAATTTGTTGCAGCGCCAGTTGAACATTGGAGGAACGTGCCCAGGAGGCTACGTCTGTTGCAGACGTTCTTCCTCTTCTTCCCCTGGGTTCAACAACCCCCTGGGTTCTGGGTCATTTGAGTCGCCGTCGCTGCAAAACTCTTTAGGAAACAACCTCCCAGCATCGGTCCAATTCTCTCCCGGAGCGGGCAAGTGCGGTGTGAGAAACGCTCGAGGAATCACGGGTCGGGTCATCAACCCGGGGTTCGTTGAAGGGGACACTGACTACGGGGAGTACCCTTGGCAGGTAGCAATTCTGAAGAAGGACGGGTACGACAACGTGTACGTGTGTGGGGGGGCCCTTATCTCCCCGCGACACATATTGACTGCTGCCCACTGCATCAAGGGTCACTCCCCCAAGGACCTCCGGGTCAGGATGGGCGAGTGGGACGTCAACCACGAAACAGAGTTCTACCCGCACGTCGAGAGGGACGTCGCTAGGATCGCAATCCACCCAGAGTTCTACGCCGGAAACCTGTTCAACGACGTCGCCATCGTTACCATCGACGGACAAGGAGTCGACTTCAGAAGCAGGTCAGTCAGTTGACATGGAAACGATCCTCCGTTAAATGTTGCCATGACAACTAATTTTATGAAAACTGTGTTTGCAGCCCTCACATTTCGCCTGTGTGCGTTCCGTCCCGTGGAAGTGACTTTGTGGGTAGTCGTTGTTTCGTGACGGGGTGGGGGAAGGACGCCTTTGGGGAGCGGGGAAAGTACCAGAACGTCCTCAAGGAAGTCGACCTCCCAGTCGTCAGCAACTTTGAGTGCGAGCAGCGGCTCCGGAGGACGCGTCTCGGCGCTGACTTCACCCTCCACCCCGGGTTCATGTGCGCAGGCGGCGAGGAGGGCAAGGACGCTTGCAAGGGTCAGTCGCCTCTTAACTAATATATTCAAGCGCAGGTCAATAACATTTGAGTTGCTGTTTGTAGGAGACGGAGGAGGACCGCTGGTGTGCGAGTTGGGGGGCGTGTGGCAGCTGTCGGGGATCGTCAGCTGGGGGGTCGGCTGCGGCCAGGCCGGAGTCCCAGGGGTCTACGTCAAGGTCTCCCAGTACCACGAATGGATACAAAACCAAGTCAACTCAAGCTAACAGTTCGGTTGCCATGACTCTTTCAAATGTATGTACCGTGTACACAACTCTATTTAAATAAACTTTTTTTAAAAAATTTATCTTGTTGCCATTGGCATTAATTATTATAATTATATGGGCGAGAGACCGTTTCATTTTCATGGCAACCTTTTTCCCTAGCAACGAGCAACGCGAAAAAGTAATTGAGCAAAAACCGTCTCACATTTCCCTCCCCACCGTAGTAACTTTTGAGTTTCCCGCTGTTGCTGACCACAACTTGATCTCCAAACTGAACACACACACTACATAATAATATCTCCACTCAGTCTTTGTTGACACGACCACCACCGTCGCCACCACCACCGTCACCACCACCACCACACACCGTTTTTGGCGCCGACTGCCTTCTCGCCGCACCCTCGCGCAGCAGCCCCACCCACCGCACACACCACCACCAGCAGCAGCAGTGTGTGCTCCCTGAAAAAGCACCATCACCAAGGGAACATAATTCTTGGAGGGTAATTAAAAAAAATAAATGTTTGCTGTTGATGTGTGTCAAAGATAGATATTTGTTGTTTAGGCGACAGATGAGTGTTTGAGATGAACATTAACCTCAACGCGGTACACCACACCGTGACCGTCAGCTCAAACAACGTCCTCCACCACCAACACCAACACCACCAGCAGCAGCAGCAGCAGTTTGCAGCAACGACTGATCACCACGACAACAACACTAACGACGTCGAGACCCAAGACGCATCCACTGTTAATGCCTCCCCAGGTCAGTTAACAGTGTTAACACTTAAACTAGTAGTTGCCATGGAGATGATAAAACTCTTGAATTCCCGGTTGTGTAGACTCTCTTGTTCTGAACGGAGTGTCGTACCACAGTTTGGGTTCGTGGGTTGCGGCGACGTCGTCCTCGTCAGACTCGCTCTTGGTATCCTCCCCGACGTCGACGAACGCGGCGACGACGACGACGACAGTGTTTGTGGACGACCCCTTATCATCACACCACCACCAGGAAGTGATTCTGTCGCACCAGGAAATAGTTATAGAAGAATCTTCTCCACCTCCTCCCCCTGCAACAACAACTTCTTCTTCTGCTGACCTGTCCTCGACGTTGTTGGCTGTGCACCAAGAAGAAGAAAGTTTTGGGTGTCCGATTTGCAGTATAAATTTTGCGACCCGAAGTCAGTTGATGGGTCACACGCGTAAGCACATGAAGGACAAGTTGTTTTCGTGTAAATTGTGTGACTCGAATTTCCCATCGCACAAGGACTTGAAATCGCACTTGGGGGGCAAGGTGGAGATTTGCGAGGGAGAGTACACGATAAAATGTGGTATTTGTGGTAAAAGTTTCCCGACGCAGGCGTGTTTGGCCCACCACCTAAACTGTCACAAGCAGGCGGGGTCAGCTCCAGTGATTATCGACAACCCCCAAGCTGAGCGCCGCTACTCGTGTTCCCTCTGCTCCAAAACGTTCAAAAACTCTCAGCACGTTCAGCGGCACCTCAGGATCCACACGGGCGAGAAACCTTTCGCTTGCGACCTCTGCGGGCAGAGCTTCTCCCTCAACCACAACCTTCAGAGACACATGAGGACGCATACGGGGGAGAAGCCTCACAAGTGTCCAAACTGCGCTAAAGAATTCGCTGAAGGACATAACCTCAAGAGACACATGATCAGCGCACACGATGGACCCACCCCGTATGTTTGCAACGTTTGCAACAGAAAATTTGCTGAAAACTCCATCCTCAGAAAACATACCAACCGCGCTCACAAGCAGCAACAATAATTTAATTTAGAAACTCTTTTGTATGCAGTCACCACACAGTTACATTTATTAAAAAATGTTCAACTCACCACTGTTGCTTGGTTACCATTCATTCGGGGGCATATATGTTGCCTCAAGGGAGATGTGCAGGGTGCTTCGTGTGTCCCGCAACCAGAGACGCTCAATAATAATTTCATGAAAAATGTTGCCTTTTATTAAAAAATGGGGGCGTGCTGGTTTCCTCGGGGCTCGTCAGAAGTTGTTGTTGCCTTGAGGATTTGGAAAAAGGTTATATAATCTCTGTAGCCACGGCAACCACTTAATCTTTTCATCATCAATATTATTATATTCTGACGTAACGATGGCAATAATGCACGGACGTATTATGAAAGTAGTTTCTCCCCTTAATCTTTATGCATCATCAATATTGTTATATATTCTCGGGATGTAACGATGGGGATATGTATAAAGGTATCTGTATGTTCCTCTTATTAGTTTCAGTGTTTGTAGCTTTCTCCTTGATCCAACAAGTGAGTTAAATGATTAGTGTGTGTGTTTGTGATTAATTAAGTGCAAGAGACTCTGATGCTAGTCTATTAGGTCTTGTCCCCCCCAAGTCTCTGATGCTGTACTTTGAGTAAGATGAATGTGTTTGTTGGTGTTTTATGACAGGCGGTGGAATTATTGAGGTCTGGGCGGAAATTGAGTTCCACTCCCGACCGACGACCGTCCAACCGGATTAATGTCACACACAGCAGAAATAAGTGAGTTCCCCCACTACTCTCTCTCCAAACCTGTGCTGGGCTGGAAGGAATCCTCGAGTGAAAGTGCTTTCTGATAAGCTTCTCTCTCTGTGTGTGCGCTGGGGCATTACGATAACGTGAAATAATCTTTTAAAAGTTTCACCAATGCCATTCGCGTGTGTGCTGAGGAAAAAAAGGTTGTAAAATTCATGTGTAAAAAGGAGTGTGGAATGTTTAATATGTCTCCCTTATTGACTTTCGCCGTAATTGGCTACGCCGCGCGGCGGGTGTGTGTGAGGTGATTTGGGTTAATCGTGTGAATTATTTTACCCGTATACTCCTATACACTGTATACAACGTCTGATTATTTTAGGTGTAATTGATTTTCCTACACAACACAGAGTAGGGTTGTTGTTTTGTCTGGCTGGGGTCAAAATTTGATTAGAGCAGATTTTTGGGGTGAAAGATCAGAATTGAGAGAGAGGGTGGGGTAACGTGAGCTTCTTATTGGCTTCAGCATCAGCCTGGTAACAGTATAGAGAGAAGAGAGTAATCCCCGTATATATCTGTCATCGTGTGAAGATGGTAAAGTCGTTTCTTTAGACTGTGTGCTGTGTGGTAATCAAGTGTGATGTACTGAATGTGTCCCTTGGGCTCACTACACCAACACGAGACTCTCCTCCAGCTAATTGTTGTATCACTCTCCCTGTCGTGGTGGTGGTGCCATTGGTATGCAACGAGGAGAAGACTCTGCTATTGTCTGGATAAGTTTTGTGGGGGAAGATGATTTGTAGCTCTGCGCTTTTGCTGACGAAGAACATGTCTGGTAATTTGATTCTACTGCTTATGATTATTACCTGCGAATAATGCTGAGCAAATGATCGCCATGGCAATAATACGAGTGTAGTAGTAGGTTAAGAAGGATCGTGCTGCTGTGAAGGGAGCTTGGGTTTAGTTCATTGAGGTGTGTGTGTGGACAAAGGGTCAATTGTAATGAATGGAGATGAGGAGTAATGGGAATAGTTTCGGGAAAAGTACCCCCCCCCCCTAATGGTGGTGGTGGTGGTGGTGCTCGGGGGTAATTGGAGGAATGGATTGATTGATGGGCCAGCACAGCAGCAGCGGTGGAGTTGTTGCTCTGCCCGAGGGAAAGTGAGACAACTCGGAGGAGGAGGAGAAGATGAAGCAGCACAAAGCACAACGAGCACAACTGAAGATCCTTTCAGTCCACCCAACAAACTCACCCGAGGCAGACACGGCAGCTTTATTTCTCCTGGAGAGAGCGTAGTGTGTGAGTCTCACGTTGCCTCTCCGGAAAAGATGAAAACCGTCCCGTCGTCCGTGTTGTTGTTGTTGTTCCTGTTCAGTCGTGGGGAAAGCAAGGGAAACAACCCCCCCTGGTCCCCCCAACAGCAGCAACAACAACTGATTGACCCCTGCTACGAAGAAGTGGGTGGGGTCATTGCATCGAGCAGTCCTCAACAACAACCGAACCACTTGCGAGCGAAAAAGTGTATTCCCGATTTTGTGAACGCGGCGTTTGGTCGCGAGGTTGAGGTGACGAGCGAGTGTGGAGTTGACATGGAAACGAGAATGTGTTTTCTCTCGGACGGAACTGGGTTCGCTTTCCCATTCACAGACAACAGCAACAACAATTCTCCTCCTCCCACTCAAGAGGTCACCGACCAAGATGATGATGACCTACTCCTCTCGGAGGTCATACCTGAAGACGACGACGACGACAATGACAACGGGGGGGTGGACGACAAGGAAGACTCCTCTGAGGAAACCTTGAGACGGGATGAGAATTCTCCTCTTCAGTCTGCTGCAAAGTTTGGTGAGCAGGTTTCGTTGTCAAAGTTCCTAGCTGAGGACGACTACGTTGACGAAGACGTTAACGACGACGACGACGTTGAAGACGACAAGAGTTCTTCACCGTCGTCAACGACAGTTCGTCCGTTGAAACCTTTGAAGCCGCACCGAAACCCCCCGAAATCTTCTTCTTCTTCCTCCTCGCGCAAGAAATCGCGTTTAACTCGAGGTTTGTTTCTCCGCAACGGTCGTTTGAATTTGGCGTGGGTGGGCGACTCGCCTATGTCGACGTGTCACGTGTGTGGGGGGTCGTCCCCCCGCCCCCCCTCGTGGATGACCGACCTCAACAACCCCTCTAACTTGACATGCTGGGAGAGCGGAATAGTCGATAACGCGACCTTGACGCTGCGGCTGGGGAAAAAGTTTGAGCTGACCTACGTGTCATTGACCTTTTGCGGTCAGAAACCAGACTCGCTCTCAATTCTAAAGTCTACGGATTTCGGCAAGTCCTGGCAACCCTTCCACTACTACTCTTCCGACTGCAGGGGCGTTTACAACAAACCCACCGTTGGCGGCAGTCATCATCATCAGAGGACTTCTTCAGTTGGCGGTGGGGTCATCAGCAGGGGGAACGAGCAGGAGGCCCTCTGCACCGACTCACACGTCAAGGACACCAGTTCTTCTTCTTCTTCTTCAGGGGGGATGGGGAGCAGGGTCGCGTTCAGTACCCTCGAGGGACGACCCTCCGCCATCGACTTTGACAACTCACCCGTTCTTCAGGTGAGCAAGGGGTTTTTATTTGAATTAGTTCGTTGCTAAGGAAACGTGGGTGTTTAGGACTGGGTGACAGCGACGGACATTCGCGTCGTGTTCCACCGGCTGCTGTCCCCCGGGGTCGCTGACCTCCGGGGGCTGGGGAGGGAGGCCAGGAAGCTCAAGAGCAGGTTCTCCATCACCAACAGCTCTGACGGTGACGGCGACGACGACGCTGCTGACGACAACAACTCTGTATCGATTCTGAGTGGATCCTCCTCATCGGTTGGAACGTTCTACGCGGTTGGTGACTTTGCGGTTGGTGGTCGCTGCAAGTGCAACGGGCACGCCTCCAAGTGCTCCACCAACAAGTAACCACGCAGTACAAAAATAATAGAATTGAATATAAAGAAGCGTTTGTGTTAGGATGGGTGAGTTGGTGTGCGAGTGTCGTCACAACACGGGTGGGAGGGACTGTGAGCGGTGCAAGCCGTTCTACGTGGACAGGCCCTGGGGGAGGGGCACCTCGAGGGACCCCAACGAGTGTCGGGGTGAGTTGAGACGATTCTTTTTGGGAATTTATTTTGTGATGTTTGATTTGATTTGACGGGTAAATGGGCTGGGATAATGGAGAGAGAGAGAGTTTCGGGGGCTTATTACGTTTGCTGGAGAGAAACTTCTTTTCAATGTGCTTCCACCACAACGGGCACTATCATTAGATATATGCGGGGTGAACCATATATATGCGGGGTGAAGTATAGTATGCTCGTCGTGTGAATAATGTAAAAATTGAGTTGGTTCGAAGATTGTGGGATTTGGGGTTAAATGGTGTTTGAAATTTGGATTGGCTCCTCCGTTCGATTGGAATATTATTAACCTGTGCCTGTGAGTCCCGAGGGAACTTGCAAGAAATTGGGGATTAGGGGGGAACACAGTAAAGTTGGAGAACATGAAAGCGCTTTTTAATTCGAGAGAGTGTTGCCTGGGGTGACGGTGGTGGTGGTGGTGGTGTTGTTTGAGCAGGTGTGTGTTTGGAATGTGGAGAGGAGAGGAGAGACCCTTTTAGAGAAAATACCTTTTATTCCTTAAAAGGAGTCATCATACTGCGAGAGAGACAATATCGTCAGGGGCAACGTGAAACACGGATATGTTTAAATATTGTAGCATGCGAGTGCAACGGTCATAGTCGTCGTTGTCGTTTCAACATGGAGCTGTGGCGATTATCGGGTCGTTCTAGCGGGGGGGTGTGCCTTCGGTGTCGGCACAACACGGCGGGGAGGTTCTGCCACTACTGCAAGGAAGGATTCCACAGGGACAGCTCAAGGAACCTCAACCACCGCAAGGCTTGCAGGCGTAAGAAGAAGACTGTACAACAAAAGAATGTGTGTGTATGTAGCATCCGCTGATTGTGTGTGTGTTTTTAGAGTGTGAGTGCCACCCGGTGGGTGCGTCGGGTCGGACGTGTAACCAGACGACGGGTCAGTGCCCATGCAAGGACGGGGTCGTCGGACTCACATGTAACAGGTGCGCTAAGGGGTACCAACAGTCACGGTCCGCTATCGCTCCATGCGTCAGTAAGTCTACATCAAGGTCGCAAGAGGTCACAGCGGAGGTCACAGCATTTTATTTTTTTAGAGATCCCACGGCTCCCTGACCCGGAGCCACTCGAGCAGACCACAACCAACAATAATAAGCACAACAAAGACGACAACAACAACAACGGTGGTGATAGTTCCTCGGGGTCATCTTGTGGAGGTCAGAGGTGCAGGGCCTACGTCAACAACAACAAGGGAGGTCAACAAATTCCTCCTGGCGCCTTCTGCGAGGCCTCCTTTGGTGAGATCACCAGTAATTAAATAAAAATGTAACTAATAAAACGCTGGTTTCCAGGAGTGCACATCCGATTGTTGTCAAGGGATTCTTCTTCATCAGGGGACTCCTCTCCCCCCGGGTACGTCCGTTTCCGGTCCTCGGTGTTGTCAGTTCTGAAGCGCCCCCCCTCAAATGTCCCCCGTTGGCTGAGCAACACTCGCAACAACGGCGCAATCTCTGTTCTTGTGAGATCGGTTGACTTGTCGTGCAAGTGTCCGAAACTGAGGGTTGGCCGGAGCTACGTGATTCTCCAAGAAGGCAACAGTAACGGTCGTGGCAGCAACAACTTGGTGATTGACCGGGAGGCGTCGACGGTGGTTGAGGTTGTGCGCGGAGAGAAGGTCTCCTCCTTGGTGAAGGCCGCGATGCGCGAGTGCAGCAGTAACGTTGGTGACAATGTTGTAGCCGCGGCGGTATCGGAGGAGTACGACGACTAATAGTGTGTTGACATATCTCTGTAAATGCGTTTGTACGTTTCTAGTCCACTCAATAAATATTGTTCCACTTGATTCAACGGCCTCACATCGTAAACTTAATGTGTCCTTAATGCGAGGGAAGTGGGGCGTGCGAAATACAACTAAGGATATCCGCGTATCCCAGACAACTCAAAGTATATAAAAGGAACGAAGCACGAAACCAACACTCCTCATTCCGTTGCCATGACTCCAACAGCCGTCTCAATTGTTTTCTTCCTCGGGGTCGTCGCAGCTCTTCCCCAACAACAACAGCAGCAGCAGCAACAACAGTTTCAGTCCAGGAACACTTACGGTACTATACTACGGTTGCTATGGTTATTTTTTTGGAGTAATACAATAATTTCGTAGACCTGGCGAACCGCGGCGCGTACCTCCCCCTCGGGGAGTCACAGCTCGCCGCGCTGGAGAATAGCGGTGGCGGCGGCGGCGGCGGCGGCGTCGTCACAGCCATCCGAAACAACAACAACGGTCCTCAACAACAGCAACAACAGCTTCAGGACAGCTACGTGGTTGCCAAGCATCAGCAGCCGCAGCAGCAGCCGTCATCGTCATCAGGGGACTTTTACCAGGGGGAGCGTCTCCCTGGCGAGTACAGCAGCGCGCTCGACTCGTATGCGGCCTACAACAACTATCGCCATGGCAACTGACCTTCTCCTCTGAAAGCTGTGTGCATTTTATTGAATAAATTTTTAATAATTGTTGAAAACTCTTTGGTGGTGAGATCCTCGGTTGTTGGAGACGTTCGACCGCAAGTCGCTCCGCTGCTTCCCGCTCCGTCGACGGTTCGACAATCGACGAAATTCGACGCTGCACGGAACTGCACAACGACGATGATGATGGTCCACGTTCATCATCAACTGTTGCTGCGGTGGGGGGACCGTCGTCAGCGCGGACGGTGAGGGGCGCGGCAGAACAGTATTAGCTTGCTGGTAGCGATGACGACGACGACGACGCTGTTGTTGTTTGATGTCATTTTCGGTGTTGGTTGTCACGGGAGATTCATTTTTGTTTCTACCAAGGATTTTCAGTTACCATGGGAACAAAAATGTAGTTGTAATAAAAGAACTCACTCTTGTTGTTGCCCAGCAACGACGACGACGACTTTGTTATTGATGACCTCTTTTTTGTTCACAATGACCCACCCCCCTTGAACTTCCTCCTCCTCCCCGTGGACCTCTTCTTCTTCTTCCTGGGCAGTGACTGTTCCATTTTCAGGAGCGGAGTTATCGAAGATGAGGTTTGAAAAGTACTTGATCATAATGTTTCTCCAACTGAACTGTGTGTGTGTGTGTGTGTGTGTGGCTAGCAACAACAACACAACTGTCAACTCGTCTACACGCCCTGTTTACCTTGAACAGCTGACTGTGCGCGTGCGCATGGCAACAACAAATGAACTCTTAGTGTGTGTGCATATATATGATTTATTAAAAAAGAATGTGTGTGTTAAGAGAGGTTAAGTTTCATTTTCCTAAGTCTGAGTTGTTCTCTTAGCGACTCCATTTTTATCCGCAGCTGCTCGTTCTCCACAGCGCGGTCCTCCTCCCGCGACAACGACGACGCTGCTGCTGAACAAGACTCGTCCTCCTCCTGAACTGAAGAAGATGCCACCTTCGCCCGCTTGTCCCGCTGCGAAGATGACGACGACGATGATGACCCTGGCGGCGACGACGACCGCTTGTTGTGGTGACCCTTGCGCTTTTTCACTTCTAAAAATACTTGTTATAAAAGAGTTGTTGTCGGCTGCTGAGGAATAGTGAGAGTATACCTGAAGAAGAAGAAGACTGCTGAACTCCTCCGAGGAGGTCGTTGAGGATGTGCACGATCGTCGAGACGTGCTTCTTGGGCTTCCCCAGCCCGTCCTGCAGCGACGGGTTCAGTGTTCCTGGCAACCAAAAAAATATCAAGTCTGTTGCTAGGGAGAATGATTTTGTAAAAGCGTAGTACCTGAGAATGTCCCCGAGTAGACTCCCTTTCCGTGGTGCTGCATGTGGTTCGTGAGCGGGTCCACCGGGGAGGAAGAACTACTTGCAGCTGTTGCTGATGATGCGCCGCTGCCGCTGCTGCATCCGCCGATGGTCGACTCGTTTCTCCTCCGCGTTGACGCGTGTCCCGATGACGTCGACGCCGATGACGACGAAGAAGAAGAAGGAGTCGCGTGATTGTGCGAGTTGGAAGAATGCGGCTGCGTCGTCGACGTCGTCACGTGCGTCGACAACTTTTTCAACGTATTCGTCAAATTTCGACTCGCCTCCACCAGTGAGCCCCCACCACCACCTGAAGATGATGCACATTCTTCAGGAGATTCCTCAGCAGCCGCCAACAGTGTTGCTGCTGTTGGTTCCTCCGGGGGAGGAGGCTGCTGGGAAGAAGGTTGCTGAGACGCTGATGCTGATGACCTCGCTGAGCTGCTGTTTCCCTTGGATTGACCTTTGATATAAAGAGAATGGCGTTGCTATGGTGTTGCCAATTCGAAAACACAGTGTATACCTTTTGATAGTTGAAGTTGAATGAGCATGACGTGGTCTCCGAGTCTCATGGTGAGGTTGAGTGGTGATTTTCCGCTGAGGAAGTCGCCGACCTGCGACTCGTTGAGCCCCTCGAGGGCCTCCAGCACCGACTGCTCCGGCCGCTGCGTCTAATTTCAAAAAAAAATAAATCTCCATGGCAACGAGATAATTGTTTAAAACTCACGACGAGTCCCGTTTCTATGGAGGGGACGAGTGAGACGCGCGACCCGTCAGCCAGCCCATAGTCCCTCACCCTCTTTGCGTTGTCAAGGAGACTGAAAATAAGAAACGTTGCAAAAATTCCCCTTAATAAATCCCGTTAAAAAACGAGTATTACCGATCTCTGTGAAGAAGGCATATTTGTTCCTTTCCGACTTTGAGTTTCTTTGCGATAGATTTTTTGATGTTGTCGATGGTTTGTTCCTGGTCGACGACAAAGTCGAAAGATCCTCCGGTTGTCGGGGCGATTTCGAGTGTGAATTTATTCGAAGAGCCTTCTTGGTCCGTCATTTTGTGAATTAAAATACAACACACGGAGAATAAGTGTGTGTGTGTGATGAAATTGGGGCACATAACAAGAACTCCCGTTAAAATCAACTCGAGCAGACAACCTCACGCCATCTCTCTTTTATTCAATACAACTTGAACTCTTTCACATCGCTATGGTTACCAAAATAATCCTTCACATAAGTCAACATGTCCTGGAAACGCAGCCCGTTCTTGTGCAGGTCAACGTCCTCGTCGTCCTCAAGCCACTCACCACCCGCACTACGACGACGTCGACGACCCGACGCTAAACAATATTTCAACAATATCATCAGATTATCACGTTGCCCCGGAAACCAATTACTTAAACTTAAACTTACTGTTCCTCCGTGCGAGGTAGATGATTGTTGCCCCTAGCAACGAGGCGAAGCTGAGTCCTCCGAGGAGACTGTAAAGGTCGAGGTTCTGGTCCTGACCCCACCCGTGGTGGTGCACATAGTGCTGACCTCCCCCCCACCCGTGCGAATGACCTCCCCCGTGACCACCGCCGTGCCCATGGTGACCAGCCCTAGATACACACAAATATATTAGCTCTGTTCCCATGGGGACGGGGAAATTGATATATTTACTTGACGTAGCTGATGATGGCAGTGAAAGAAAGGCAGGAGAGTAATACTGCTAGTAATAATTTAGTTGCCATGTCGTCGTCGTTGTTGTGTTGCCGTTGGTGATGTGAGGGGAGCGTGTTTAGGTGAGGGGGGTATTTATACCTTGTTCCATCCCATTTAACAATTCACACTTGATCAGGCATTTCGAACATCTCAATCATCACATTAACTCCGGACTACTTGTCTCATATTTCACACACACAGTGTCACATTATTATGTGTCTCACTTTTCCCTCTGGTTCCGCTCTGAAACCCACCACCACCACCACCCCGTGTGCGTGTGTCGATCACCACCACCACCATTGATCCGATTCCCTTTATATATTTCTCTGGGTCATTTTTTTGACGAAAATGTCATCGGACCTCCAAGCGACACTCGAGTTCTGCCTCGAACTTCACAAATTCTACAATGTCGACCTCTTCCTCAGGGGGTACCACTACTCATCTTTTTTCAGTTGTCATGGAAACATTAATTAATTAATTGATTGTTGAAGGTTCTACAAGATCCAGGCGTCGCTGCGGGCGACCAACACGAAGCTCCCCGTTCGAATCGAAATGAGCAACTCTAACCTACTTCACCACCACAAACAGAGTAAACACATACTTTTGAATTACTTTCACCAGCATCAGCGGACATTAACCTTTGCTGTTTGCAGAAAAAGAATCCTCCCCTGCTAATTCATCCCCCCCCGCTGCGACTGCTGCTGTCCCCCCAGCAGCTGCAACGGCAGCAACAGCAGCTCCTCCTCCTACCCCCCCACCGCCCGTTCTAACAACAACAACAACGAAACCGTCTTCGGACCCAACAACGACCTCGTCGTCTTCTTCAACGGATCAGTCGTCAGACCCGTCATCGTCAACAACGTCGTCGTCCACCTCATCGTCCCGGCCGTTCCGAATTTTGTTCCGTTCGGAGGAACTTGACCTGCGTGACATATTTGTGTTCCGTGTCCACTTCAACTTGGACTCGATTTCTCACTTGAACGTGCAGCGTCTGATTGACGACCTCTCCCGCGTCGAGTACGTTCTCGAAATCAAACTTTGTTTCAACGACGCTGTCGTTTCCTCCCGCAAACTAACAATCAACCTGAGCAACTACACAATCAATTACTACCGCCCCGTATTCTTTGACTACTTCCACCTCTGCGCCGTCTCCCTCTCCGTTCACGGCGGACTCATCGCTTTTCACGTCACCAAAAACACACTACTCGGCAACAACGGTCCTTCTCCAAAACCCGACGTCATCAACAACGTACCAACCACTAGTAGTCCAACAACTACGACAGCTGCAACGACGACGACGACAACCTCGTGCGTTCCCTCGTGCAGCGTCTCAACTAAACTGACGCACGCCCGAGCGACCCACGAGTCCATCATGCAGATTCTAACCGAGTCCAACGCCGGGCTCAAAACTAAACTCATCGAGTTCCTCCAGGTCCTTGGGAAACACGAACTCGTCGAGTCCATCAGGCAGCACGCATCATTCTTTGACAGGGACAACAACCTACACAACAACCACAAGGTCAGTGAACAGCAGTTTTTTAAAGGGAACAAATTGTAACTGTTGCTTGTGTAGCGGTCGTTGTCGCTGGTTGAGGAGATGGAGGAGTACCTTCTGCGTGCGCACAAGCAGATCGCGCACCTCTGCGCCGAGAACATTCTCCTCTGGCACCGCTTCCTCGACCTCATCATCGGAAAGGACCCCATCCGCGTCTACCTCGCCAACCTTCACCACCAACTCAGGGTCAAACGATTCTCGGAAGGTCAGACGCACTTTCTATTGCAACGTCAACTCAAAACAAAACACTTTTTCATTTCAACTTCAGGTTTCTACATAACGGAGAACCCCCTCCGGTCAGCGTACACTTCCAAGGACTACTCGCCCATAGTGGAGCTCTTGAAAAAGTCAATCAACTACTCGCCCCTCCCCCTCGAGTGCACCGAAATCGACGGCGACTCCACATCCATCCCAATCGTATTCGAGGACCTATTCTCCGACAACTCCAACGACACCCCCCCACCCGCTACTCCTGCTCCTCCAACATCTTCCTCCTGCACCTGCGGAGTCGTCCTCGCCATCAAACCCTCAAAGTCGCTCTCCGATGTCTCCTCATCCAGGACCAAGAAACATCCTCCTCCAGCTGAATCTGCGCAGAAACCAGATTCTGTTGCTGCTTCAGCGTCGACGCTCCCCCGGCGGCACTCGTCCTGGGTGACTTCCGCAGAAGACCACGAAGGGACCACTCACCACCACCACCACAGGAGGAGAACGAGCCGCCACTCGACAAACAGCCACCAGCAGCAGCAGCAGCAGCAGAGGACCAGCGCACAGATGAACCTCAGAAAGTTCAACTCGACCCCACTCCTGTCTGAGATAAACGCCGCCACCGCAACAAGGGTCCTCCTCAGCTCCTCATCCACTACAACAACAGACGAGCACTGCAGCAGCAGCAGCAGCAGCAGTGACGAGTCGGGGTGGGTCTCAGAGGACTCCAACAACGACGACGAAGAAGAGGAAGAAGAAGACGAAGAGTTTCACAGCAGTAGGTTTTTTAATCAGCTCCATCAGGGCCTCCTCCAGATTCCTCAGGGTCTCCTCCAGATTCCTCAGGGTCTTTGAAAAGATTCCTCAGGGTCTCCTCGAGATTCCTCAGGGTCTTTGAAAAGATTCCTCAGTCCTTTGAACTGTTTTTTCAGGAGGCAACCACCAGCAAGCAGTTGTAGCAGCCTCGGCAGCCTCAACGGCGTCTTCCAGCAGCCGTCGCCACCGCAACAACCACCCCCACCGTCGTCACCGTAATAATAAGCAGCCCCCTTCGTTACCCCCTCAGCAACCCCCTTCTTCTTCTTCTTCAGCCATCTCTGGTCCCTCGTTTGTGATTCCTCCGCCGCCGCAGTTCCAGGACATAAAACCCCCCGACCAGTTCCAGGACAAGGTCGACGAAGACAAACAACTCCTCCCCTGCTCATGTCTTTCCCCCACCGCCGCCGCAACAACAACAACAGAGCTGCTAAAGTCGTCGTCCCCTTCTTTGGGTAAGACGGCTGCTGCCACCAGCTCCTCATCAGGGGGGTCACTGTCCGCGACTTTCCTGACCCCTTCGATCCCATACTTCCTGATCCCCGACGAGTTGCGCGTGTTCCACCCGAAGGGTCTGCACCTGATAATTTGCGTGCACGGTTTGGACGGTAGCTGCCACGACCTCCGTCTCTTCAAGATTTACCTCGAGGTCTCCCTCTCGGGTCAAAACGTCCACTTTCTCATGTCGGAGAAGAATCAGGTCAGTTGAACAAAACACACAATCAACAGAAATTTAATTGACGACGACTGTGCGTTTAGGACGGGTCAACGTTCAACGACTTTAGTTCGATGACGGGTCAGTTTGTGTCTGAGATTCTGACCTACATTTCCAGCAACAAGCTGAACCCCGCGCGGATCTCTTTCGTCGGCCACTCCCTCGGCAACATTATCATCCGGTCCGCACTCACAAACCCCGCACTCGCACACCTCATCCCAAAGCTACACACTTTTCTATCATTGTCCGGACCACACCTCGGCACACTCTACAACACCGGAATCGTTAACATGGGTAACACACATTATTCGTTGACCATTTTGTCGAAATTCGTCAAGTGTTCTTCATTTGATGCGGTGTTAAGGAATGTGGCTGATGCAAAAGTGGAAAAAGTCGTTGTCACTGCTTCAGTTGTCGATGAAGGACCACTCGGACATCCGTCAGACGTTCCTCTACAAGCTCAGCGAAAAGTCCAACCTGGACAAGTTCAAGTTTGTTCTCCTCTGCGGATCATCCCAGGACAGATACGTACCCGTTCACTCTGCACACATCATCAACTGCAAACACTCACTCAAGGACTTTTCCACGCAGGGTAACTAACTGACCTCCTCTTACGTGACCTAATAATTACATGACCCTGAATATGTGCAGGAACGGCGTACCGCGAGATGGTGATGAACATTCTGACGCCGCTGCTGTCGAACACGCGGACGAAACTGATCCGGTACGACGTGCACCACGCGATTCAGCCCCACACGGCGAATAGTATCATCGGACGCGCTGCACACATCGCCGTACTCGACTCGGAAATATTCATCGAAAAGTTTCTTTCCGTCTCTGGCGTCAAGTACTTTCAGTGAAACAATAGTCAAATAAATTAATCTAGTCTGCTTAAATTAACTTTATTGAATTAAATTCTAAATGCCGCGCAGAAAGTCGGTGCTCAGCCTTTGTTGCTGAGGTGGAGGACCAAAGTTGAGCCCGTCGTTGGGGAAAAACGTGTTCAGCACGTTCCGGTAGTTGCGCACAGACGACGACGGCGGGGACGGGGAGCCAGGGAAGTACACCTGGCCTGATGACGGCGGCGGTGTGGGTCGGCGCGAAGAAACGAGCGGCGGCAGGCGGCCAGAGTTATGTGGTGGCAGCGGGTCCTGACGGAAGCCACGCACCAGCTGTTGTTGCTGCTGCGGTCGCTGCTGCTGCTGAGGATTTTCGAGGACGGTCGAGTAGCTCACTGGAGGAACTGAAATAAACTCGAACGTCGGCTTACGAAGAATCTTGTGCTGCTGCTGCTGCTGAGGCTGAAGAACAAATCCGCTCGTCAACTGCTGCTGCTGCTGGTTGTTGTACCTTGGCTGCTGCTGCTGCTGCTGGAAGAATTGTTGTTGTCCCTGGTTGAGGACGTAGTTCTGTGAGACGTAGTCGCTGAAGACGGGCTTGTACTCTTGCGTCGGGGGAAGGTCCTTGGTGTTGAACTGGAAGATCACTGGCGGCTCAGAACTCGAAGCAGCTCCAGGCGCCTCCTGCGTCGGAGGAGGAGCCTGTGTCGTCGTTGTCGTGACAACAGGAACGGTAGTAGTAGTCGTTCCTTGAGTTGCCTTGCTAACAACCTTCTGCTGTTGCCTTTGAATAAGTTGCTGCTGCTGCTGCTGGTGAGGTCTGTGTTGATCTGCGGTGGTGGTGGCAACGGGTCGATAGGTGGTAACTGGTGGTTGCTGAGTGTTGAACTCGATGGTCCCAACGGTGGGTCCGGAGAGGAGTTGTTTGATTTCGTCTCCGTTTTCCATTTGGTAAAGTTCGTTGAGCTGCTCCTGCGTGATTTCAATGACATCTGACCCCCCAACTTTCTTCGACTTGAGCTTCCCAGTCGCCAGCAGCTTCTCAATCTGAGCCGAGTCGAGTTCAACGACCTTTGGGGGCTGAGAAGGAGGAGCTTGCGTTGTCGCCGCGGCCTTGACGACCTTCCTCCTCCGCATGACCGTCCCTGTCCCTGCTGTCCCATTCTTCTTTTTGTAGAGAGTCTTGAAAGACTGGAAAGCGTTCTGGACCAACTCGGTGTTGTTCCCTCCGCTCAGCGACGGCAACTCAAAGTCATCCAAATTCAAATCATCCTCGTTCGGGTCAAACCCAACCGTCAGCACCTGCGTCTTCGTACCCGTCTTCGGGTCCGTTTGACTAACACACGCACACAAGACTTATATATATACGGGGTGGTTACTAAATTATATGCTAAAGACACCACCTACCCGAGAACGGGTGTGAGTTTAAAGTTCCCGATGCCCCCTGGGATCCCTGCGAGTGCCCCTGCTGCCGCTCCTCCACCACCACCCCCACTATTGATGAGGGACGAGAGGTCAAATGTGGATGGGTCGAATCCGAGTGACTTGGGGTCAACGAGCTCCACCCCGGGGGGAAGGTTGTGCTCAATCGGCTGGAAAAATTTTTTTTTTCTCAACTCACCCCTAATTATAATTATGAATTCCTTACCGATGATGCGACTGTACTGAATACGACGAGTGTGAATAAAACGAGTGTTTCCATGGTGCAGGTTGTGTGTGTGGTGACCATCGGAAGTGGACTGATGTTAGTTTTTGGTAACTTTCATTTTTGTCGAGTGCCTTAATTTATTCAACTTTCGAGACCTGTTCTCTTCCTCTGCCGCTGTTGTTAAGCATCTTCAGAAGATGAGACGGAAGTTGTGTCCTCTCGTCAATGACAATGACCTCACTTTCACATTTATGCAACAATATCGTAATCATCTCGTAATAATCAACCCACACCACCAACTTTATTCTTGAGAGAAATTGTTTCCTGGCAACACACACACACTCGTAATTTATTGCTTGTTCACGGCACTTGTTAGAAAACATTTTTTAGCATGACTGAGGGGGAGAGGGTGGGGGT
>JAQIWV010000011.1:0-33104 GCA_034696705.1 Isotomurus plumosus
AATGGATTATATATTTTTCAATGTTTATCCAACTAATCTCACATTAAGTTTTGTACAATTGATATCTGTCTCTCGTTGAGTCCCGACTTTAAGTCTCCAAATAAGTCTGTCGTATGTCAGGACAAATTATTTCCAGATTTTAAACACACCCGTCTTCTCAATTTTTACTCTAAAATAATCCTTCATCCGTGGGTCTTTAATGGTCCTTCTGATATCTTATTCAAGCACAAAAACAGATTTTTCTTTGATGAGGGTCTCTCTCTTTCAACCACACCATCCTTCCTTGATTATAATTTACTCTTTCTAAGAGCAACATTCGTGAAGACTTAATTGAATCAACAGAGCAATAGGAAGGAAGCTTAGAGAAGTATCAATTACCAATTCGTATGTGTTACTGGCAATGTCTCTAAGAGTTTGGTGTAGGTAAAGAGTTAAATTGGTGAGGAGACCATGAGAGATTAGGTAACGTGTGTGTTTGTGTGTGAAGAAAAGGATTCATTCAAACCGGCTTTGTTTTCAGGGAGGTAAGCCATTCAACATTGAATCTTGTAAGGTAATCCAATAAAGGGTAAATACGAGTAATTAATTAATTACGGGCCAGACCTCCATGGAAGATAAGAATTGAATATTAAAATATTTAATGCAATTAGGCATATCCGTACATTTCAAGTTATGTTCCTTGTAATCTCAAGGAAATAACGGAATATTCCTTCAATCAAGTAAACTTATCACCTTCTCCGAATAAAAGGTTGAAGTGATGAATTTCTACTTATTTCAGTGTCTTAATCAAAACGCAAATTACTTCATAAATCTCTTTTCTAAGCTGCGTAAAGTATAAGTTAAGTAGCCATGTATCTGTGATTAACACGCAAGAACAATCGTACTGTTTAGTGTTTAGCTCGATGAAATGCAATTTTTTACTGAATTTTGCCAATAAAAATTAATCAACCGTTTACATTTGAATTGAATACTTTTTATTGAAAATTTATTATATTAGGATGCTCTAATACTAATCTATTAAAACGCACTACGTAGTTGTGGAAAACGGACCGGATCTTTTTTCCTCCAATTTAATTGTAGCTGTCTGAGCCTCTAACATCTCAGCTTCTGCCTTTGCTTTGAGCTCGATTTCACTAGCCTCATCTCTCATATCTTGAATTTTCTTTTCGTAGTCAATGCCAAACACAGTCAACTCAGGAATATGATCTTCCAGAAGAGCGCACACGATTTCTAATTGCTTCACATGAGACATATCTTCCACTCTTAATGTTTTCAGGTTCCTAACAAAAGAACGATAGAATATTTTTAGTTCTACAATAGTAATAGTTTTCAATTCAAAGACGATGGATTTGCGAAGCGTACTTGCAACGATGAAGTGCTCCAATTCCTCTATCCGTAAGCCTTAAACACCCACTAAGATCTATGTATTCAAGGGTTTCGTGAAAGCAACGCGCGATTCTATCCAAGCACCAATCATCAATATGAGGACAGTCCTTAAAGCTAAGCCATTTGACGAAATCCAAGTTTTTTGTTAAAAAAGAAGCCAAGTGTTCCATTTCCACAGACAATCAAAACTAAAAAAAAGAGTAAATCTTAATTCCTCTTACGGAAATTAAGTAGGCCTTCATATCGAACTCCAACTCCTGAACAATCAATAGCTTCCACTCGAAAGTTTGGATCATATTTTGTAGGCAGGGTGCACAACTCGTATCTCATGACTGGCAAATCTTCGTCACTTGTTCCAGACTTGGCGTCTGTTCTGTAATTGTCGACCCAGTTCTCATGTCCTTTAAATCTAACTCTCCCTTTTCTGAAAACAATGAAATGTGCAGCTCCCAAATCACTTCCAAGAATGCTCATTCTCTTTGGATTGTACCTGCAATCAACCAGTCATACAATAAAACAATTTTGTTACTTAACTAACAGTCAACTGAAAAGTAAAATCCTTACTCTTGATTCAAAATATCTTTTTCGACTTGAATCGTCGACCACCATCGCTTAATGCTAACAGCGCGCAGGTCCCAATCGCTGTGCATAAATGAGAAGACGTCTGATAGGTTTTTGTTATCCGGGGCGAATTCCCTGAGGTAAGGACTCTGAGCTTCCCCTCGACGGTCAATTAAGGGCGGTTTTGGCTGCAGCAGCGCATAGCCTTCGTATTCAGACTTGTCCATTCGCAGAATTTCCCTGCGTCGGTGTTTCCTCACAGGAAGTTGTGACGACTGTTCTTTCAACGCTTTATCTTCCTGCTTATTCGTCTGGGGAGACGATGACGGCTCGGAAGCCAGACTAGAGAACCAAGACACTCGGGGGTTGCACAGCAAAGCGGGCATTATTACTGCGGTGGAGAGAGTCGGGTGACCCAATGCAGAAGGAGAATGCAGAGCACATCGGGTGCATGTCTGCGTGGGAGACAACTTCAGGACTCTCTGCAAAGTCCGTCCCGTCGAGTTTATCATCATTAAGACTTCTGCTTTTCACGAGGATTTGAAAATCAACCTCAGATATCTGGAATTTTTAATTCATTTTATTTATGAGTTTTTATAGCTTGATGGACGAGTTTAGACGAGTTCAATAAATAAAGTGAATTTACACAAGTTTAATAGTCAAGTGTTGCTAATTACTTGGATAAGTTGCTTTGATTAATCCGAGGGAGTTTGATACCAGTTTTACTTTTGGGTCGCTTGATGACCCTTTACGGTTTCTAGTTTACCTCCAGTTCTCTCATATTATTCTGTACTTTTAATATTCCTGTACTTCACACAATAAAACATTCTTTCGCGGCGTAGGTAGATTCTACTCGTGCAGTATCCTCTCTCAATGTCAACAAATCTTAATTCTGCGACGCAAGTTCTCATCCTGATTTTCTGACAGCGTTTTTGCAAGTTGAATAGTAGATGTTCAAATGATAATGATCGTAGTTATTGATGGACTATTCATAACTGTATTTTCAATTTTTTTTTATTATCACTCGCACATATATTGCTTTTGCATACAATTACAACACGCTCATAAACTTAAACATAGCAACAACAGAGATGGAAGAAGTCTCCGACTTAAAACAAGAAACCGGTGAATAAATAAACCGGGTTATGACGTAAAAGATAATAACTAGTCAGCAAACGAGAAATCGTTGCTAGAATTTACCAAAGGTAATCATGTACCCAGAATCATCGAAGAGTAACAATCCGAATCAGTCTCATCACTTTAATCCCAGTCCTCTTCATCTTGTTCCACCACTTTAGGAGCACCACCGCCTGCACTCTGAAACATAAGACCAGTACATTTCTAGTTAGTATTTCGTCGTGATTTGATTTGATGCAATAGCTTTATAATTATGATTATAACTTTCACCTTTCCTCGGTGATCAATAGATGAAAATCCGTTATTGGATGGACCACTAAATCCACCATCACCACAGCCTGCCAGGAAATCTGGAACTTCTTGTCCAGATCCTTTCAGAATCGCCACAAGTGGACCGGAGAGAGCATTATCCTGAGCCTCTTCGTAGAAACTGACAGCCCTTCCGGTATGACCAACACGGCCAGTCCTTCCTATTCGGTGCACGTACTCGTCGACTTCAGTTGGCAGGTCGTAGTTAACTACTATCGACACCTTGGGTATATCTGAAAATATTATTAATTTTATATAATTTTCATATTTTTCCTCACTTTATTTAATTATTGGATGCGTGAATGACGACATACCTAGTCCTCGAGCGGCAACTGCTGTGGCCACCAAAACTTTTCTTATTCCTTGGGTGAACTCCCTCAAAGCCTGTTCTCGTTGGCTCTGTTGCCGGTCTCCATGAATAGACGTAGTTGAGATTCCCTGTGTAGATAGAGACGCAGCTAGAAAGTCAGCCCCCTTCTTGGAGTTGCAGAAGACGAGGACTTTGTCTTCCTCTGTAGATTGCTTAATTATATCGATCAGCTTTCCTCGTTTTTCCGCACGTTCGACCATGAGGAATTCCTGGTGGACATCAGAACATGCCCCACCCACAACTCCAATAGTAACGAAGATATAGTCAGGCTTCAAAAACGCTGCCGCAGCCTTCTGCACCCCAATTTGGAACGTGGCTGAGAACATTCCGGACACACGCTCCGTCTGCAATTACATACGATAAGAATTTCACCCTCAGAAATCTCATTTGCTTCAGTTTTAGTTCAAATGCAAATTACGTACCACACTTGGCATCTTGTCGACCAGTTCCTTTACATCTGACATGAAGCCCATATCGAGCATTCTGTCGGCTTCATCCAAAACGAAGAATTTAACCATGGAGAGGCACACCGTACCCTCTGAAACAAACATCTTCAGTCTGCCAGGTGTGGCCACCATTATGTTACAGCCACTCTAAAATTATATCGACAAGTTAACTTATCCAGCATTCCGTGCACTACAAACGTAAAACTACTATGCTAATAAGTTCTTACCCTCATGGAGTTCTTTTGCGTAAATATTGCAGCACCTCCATAGCACACTGTGGTTCTTAAGATAGAAGACTCTGAATACAATCGAGCCTCCCTTCCGATCTGAATAGCCAATTCTCGGGTAGGAGCCAGTATCAGGGCTTCTGGCTTGACTGGAGAAATGTCAGTATTTAAATCATTCTGATTCGCTAGCATAAAGTTGATAATCGGCAGAAGGAACGCAGCCTAAAATGCAAAACCATAATGACAAAATGCAAATCATAAAGCTTAAGTATGAGCGTCTTACGGTTTTTCCAGAACCAGTTTGAGCACATGCCATAACGTCAAGCCCATTAGACAATTGTGGACTGGCATGACGTTGAATGGGGGTAGGTGTTTCGTAACCACACTTAGCAATATTGGAGAGGATCAACTGTCTTAATCCCAGTTCTTCAAAGCTGGAAATACTCTTGAATTTCTTATCTCCAGTTATCTAAACAGGACATACACAAATAAAATCAGTTTGCTATGAAATAATTCTAGTTTTTTAACATTGAAACGGAATCTCACGGCGAACTCGATGGCATTATATTTCTTAAAGTTAATTCCTGAGCCTCCGTAGACTTTTTGACGCTCACTGAAGGCTTCTTCGCCTTCAAGCTCCGCAGGAGGAACATACAGAGGAGGCTTCTCCTCGCCCCCACCCCCACCGTTCTCTTCGTTGTTGTTCCTGTCGTCGCCTCCTCCTCGGCCGGAATCATCGTCGCGTCTTCCACCACGACCCCTTCCACCAAACCCACCGCCTCTTCCCCGCCGACTTTCGCCATCTCCGTCATCGTCACCTCCTCGTCCGTAACGACTTCCGCCATCCCTTGATTCTCCGTCTCCATTATCATCGTTTCTTCGAGAGTTGTATCCCCCACGTCCACCTCCACGGCCCCCGCGGCTTCCTTCATCTCCATCATCGCGGAATCCTCCCCGGCCTCCACGAAAACCTGTTGAATTAAACAAATTCAATTTAGAACTTACTCCAACGACTTTCTCTATTATACGAAATACGAATCATACCTCCTCGTCCCCTGCTTTCTTCTCTATCTCGTCCGAACCCTCCGCGTCCTGCACAAAATGAGTCATATCTGTTGAGCTACTCTCTAAAAACCTAGAATACAAGTTTTCCTTTACTTCCACTTACCTCCACGTCCACCTCCCGAGTTTGACGCTCCCCAATCATTGCCGGCATCATTAGAAGCTTGTGGTTTAGAGTTTGACTGAACGTCACCATCTCCCCAATCGTCATCAGACATCTTTGCTACGGCTTGAGTTTAACTAGTCAACCAAATAAAAATAAAACAGGAATTAAAGCTCCCTTGTCATTTTGTCCTACCTCCACGCTTTGCAGAAAACCAAAATGGCGCACAAACAAACTAATTAAGCATTAATTGTTCTGTCTAGTATGCTGATTATAATAATGATAATTAATAAAAAGGTTGGACGCTCTTACAAATTGGGAACAGCTACGACGCTGGAGATGCTTCCAATTCCAACGTTCTTACTTCTTCCAAATGAGAAGATTGGAAGTGAAAATGGATGAGGAGGAAGAGCCCAAATATCGGCAGACCTTCCTTTCTGGCGTCTTAGGATGAAGTGAGGCGGTTGGGGACTCGGCGGCAGCTATTATCGAGTGAGATGAGAAGATGCGTCTTCCTCTCCCATCCTTCCGTGCTGAGGAATCCAGAACTCTCCTATCCTCCCATGCTAAAGTGTTAGTGGAGAAACGGCGGGAAGAGAACAAAGAGACTCGAGATGCCGAGGGAAGTAGGGAAGAGGACAAAAGGAACTCGAGTCATCTTCAATCCGCAAATCACAGAGTCATAGTCAAAAGTCAAGTCAACTGTCAACGAATATTAAAATTCAGAGTACTCAAAAAATAATTTAAATTTAAATGAAACATTTTGTACCTTTTGTTTTTGTGTGGAGGCGAAAAGATGTAATTCTGTTATTTCTTTACCAGATGTGCGAGTTCTATTACGAATTTTGTATTTGTTAAGGAGTAAAATTTCGTGCATGGTAGTGAGATAGTTCAATTCAATTCTGCTTTTCGTAATCAAATGATCAACATCTAAATACAAGTATAAATAATTGTATGACTACCGAGAAAACAACTTCGCTCCTTTAGCTCCAGCTAATAGGTCTGTTTTAAATAAATCCCCATCTTGTCATTCAGTTCAAATTCAATGCAACACATTCAAATTCCCAAATTATGAAAACGGTCATCTTCATTCTCTGACTCCACTACACAAATACTGAGACTTCTTACTCTCAGAGCATAAGAGAGTCCTAGTTAAATGATTTGCAAAATACTCTCTGTTATACACCAACGATGTTGGTTATTATCTCTATAATTTTAGCAGGGTTTAAGGTTTTGAGAGAATAGTGAATAGTAAAAATTAAGATGTTAATTGTCATTGTTAACAACATGAGTGTCTAGTAACAAGTGTTATTCTTTAGCTTGCGTCTGTCTGTAGTGAATTATTGTATTCCTTCTTACTTTCAATAACGCGTAACCAAAATTCAGTGCTAAGCATATAATTAAATTTAGAATCATTGTAAGTAATTTTGGTTTAGTAAATAATAGTAAGAAATAAATATATTTAACTAGTAATTTAATATTTGAAACTGGAATTGAAAAAGTTGCCTAGCTCGTGAAAAACCAGTTTAAATAATGAAAATATTCTAAACAAATTTCCAGAATGATTAAATATAATCGCATTGCAAGTACATATTTAATTCACAGCAAATACAACGCACCTTCAAGATATCTAGGTAAGGTTTTCGGAGATCTTATAACATAATAGAAAAATTCATGAGGTAATTAGTAAGTAATTGTTATATTTAAGATGTAAATGTCTTGTGGTAAAATGATTGTTTTCAAAATCTCTTGGGGCTGTCGTTACTATAGTGTAGCTTCTCAGGATGAGAATGAAGACCACCACCATCTTGCTTCTTTTCTTCATCTTCTTTAGGACTTCAGTAATTGTTGTTTGTGTTGTTATTGGGAGCACCATCAGTTCCCTTTGTGTTCCCTCTTCTTTCTCTGTCATAAAAAAGCGTTTTAATTTAACAAGCCTAAGTAGTCTGCAACCACCAGCAATAGTCATACTTCACATGTGTAATTTGACACAAACCACTGGATTATGAATTTTACAGATCCATGTCCCCATCGGAAATATCAAATCTGACGTTGTTTGCATTCCTGAATAACATCAAGTTTAAGAGTCTGATAAGAAACAATCTCCACTAAAAAATTTCAAGAATATTCATAAAAAAATACTTACTCTGCAACAAACTTCCTAATTTCTGCAGCAGCTTTTAGTAAATTATGGCGTTCAGCTATTTTCCCAAATTGCAAAGCATTTCGAGGGTTGATATATTGTAATAAATTATCATCACACAGTTCCTTAAGTGATTCTACAAAGTACTGAAAGCAAGTAAAAACAACTTAGTTGAATTCCATAAAGTTTTAGCTAAATTGAGCTGTGAGTACCTTGTCGGAAGCGTAAACCAACTCAGGTAGGAAGTTAGTCCACGTGGGGTTTTGAAACCGTCCGCAGTACAAAAAGGAAACAAAATGCTCGAAAGCTTCAGCAGATAAATCGTCCAACGTGACAAGGTTTTCCTTTGCTTCTTTCATCGGAATATCGAACATGGTCCTGAACACTGGGCTTCTTGCTAAATATTCCAACATTTCAATCATCCACACAGGCTAAAAACACGTGATAGATTACAGACATACCAGCAAGAATTGATTTGTGGCAATAAAACGACTTTGCGATTCCCAGAGTGACTCTGATTTCAACGTCAGCAGTATTAGATTCATTCAGAAGATTTTGAAAATCATTCAAAACATCCGCCTCACAAGATGCCGTGTCCTTTTTAGGAGGAGGGCAGTCACTGTCTAATGGTTGAGTTAGATATATCTCAATTTTAAAACGAACTGTCAATGAATTGTTATTTGCGCTTGTCATAGTTTCTGCTTGACTTTCGTGAAATAGTCGTTTAGTGTAATGGAAAGCTTTGATGTCAACGTCTCTCTGGCTTACATCATATTCTGAAACGAATCAATTCCTTTTACATCACCTTTCCTTTTTAAGTTATATTTTAGTACATGAGGAACAAAATCTGAACTACCTTTGATGCAGGTGCAGTTTTCACCTTCCCCAGATACAATCTGAATGCACATTACTTTCATTTTTACACCTGTCTTGGAAGGAATTGCAGTTTTATTTGGGATCCGAATTAAAAGTCTGACTTTGGATCTGCGTACATTAAAGTGCACCTGAATCTTGATTGCTTTCCTGTGCTGTAATTGGTTTTAGAGTATTATTTATAAACAGAAGTACTAATGAAATTACAGAAGTGCCTTTCTTGTACCTGTCGTTTGATGTTGGAGACTCCAACGTTGAATCCACAATGGGATAAAGACGAAATACTCTGGTCGTTTCTTGTTCGAGCTTGGCGAATAAACTCCATGAAATCAGTACATTTCCAAGTGGCGTCGACAATCTCCGCTGTTGTTTTTGTCATAGACAGGGTCATCGTTTGTGTCACAGTAGTGGTAAAAATTTGTAAAGCAAGCGATATTCTGAATTTTTTGTAAACGGTTGCTGAAATAAATTTATTTAAACAATTTATCTGCTAATTGTAGTATAAATAAACTTCTTGTTTCATTAAGTGAGTGAATCAGTGAACAGTTTGCTAGTTTAGATAATATTGCAGTATTGCCTGATGTACGTATAATATGTATATATGTAGTTTGACTTATTATCTAAATTAGTTCAACCGTTTAATTAATTTTCAAATGTATTCTTTGCAGACAATTCTTTTTATAGCTCAGGAATAGATAAAACTCTAACTCATGTAACTTTTGGTAGTATCAAATCCTTGGTGTACTTTTTTGCTTTTTCTTTAGATTAATTTTTTAACGGTTTATTTCATTATAAAAAATAAAGTGTATAAGACTGATACATATGGCCTTGAGTTCATTGAAGGAGACTGAGCGTGTACGTAATTAACTCACTTTTAAAGGAAAAGAATACTAATTCAAGTTAACAACACAAATATGAGATTTCAAGGTCTCTGAACTCAACCATTTACGGGTATAACCAAATGTTTGATCGGAAATCATATGAATATCATTGTCTGATACGGTTCACTGTTCACTCATTTCAACCAGCGCGTTTATATTGAAATTTGCCCAGACAAGACAAAGAAACTTACCTTCTTTTGTTTTGTTTTTTTACAAAATAAGTCAACACGCACGACTGATATTCTTTGATTTGTAAACAAACACTGGTAAGATTTAGAAATTAATATAAATCTTATGGTGTGATACTGAAACGTTTTAAGGATTTGAGATTTTTTATATCTGAAAACACTTACTATAGAAATTGTTGCTTATTTGTCGTCCTAAGTTTGATTTAAATGAAATAAAGTTTACACAATGTCTAATCTAATTGTTCCACACCGCGGATTTTCAGAATTAGTGATAAATAACCTTACAGCCACTTGTTGCTGAATTTTTATGCGATTGTTCAAATAGTTTCTACCTCAGGTAATGGAACTTATTAAGTCTTACTTGGTTGTCGTCTATCTAATAACCAGACTGATAATTCATCTCAAGGAAACCACAATAAGTGGCACAAAACCTTCAACATAATCCACATCACACAAAGCAAAAGCGTAGCTCTTCATATAATAAGTTGTGAATTGAAAGTTTGTCCGGTCCACAATTGTCAACTTTGTTATTAAAAGGTCTGTAAGGCCAGAGCAGTTTTTGAGGCGTAGCTGTCGGATTTTCTATTTATTAAAATAAACTGAATCTTCAACTTTCGGGCATAAAACAAACAGGGTATTCTGTATTGTGAGCACTTCCAGATTATTGTTCCTTTACCAAGCTATTTCTTTCATATAAAAGTGAGTACAGAGTTTAAAAAAAACAAAAAGGAGAACAAGTTCCCTTCCTAAAAAGAATTACAAAAACTTCCAACCGGTTTCCACAGATTTAGTTTGATAGCGACACCACTAAAGGCTCATGTAATTGCAACCGTTGGATGGTAACTATTTGCCCAGTGATTTGCTCTTAGTGTGATTTCTAGATTGTTAGTGTTTTAGGGTACACTACATCAACTGGCTTATCATCCAATTGCTAAACTAGCATCCAATTGTAAGACCAGAGTAGTAATCCCTGCAGATAAGCTTTTGTTTCCAAGAATTTACTGTAAAATGAAGGTCATGTAGGTTTCCGAAAAATGAATAATGTCATAAATTTTTTTATTAATCTTCGAAATTAGGAAATTAGGTTTTTAATTCGGATCTTAATTCTTCGTGTTGTCGTGTTTTCTAAAATAAATGTCAATTTGATTTGATTTCAATGTGACCTCTGAAAACATTTAACAGTTCTAAGCAACTACAAGGAATCTAGTATTTTTCAGTAATCCTAAGCAATTGTTAAAGAATATTCTACGCAAAAAGTTAAACAGTTTGTGATTACCGAGTATAGTAAAATATTTAGTTTTATTCAGATGGTTTTACGATTATAATTATTAAAGTAAAGTTTAGTAAAACTGGAGGCCAAACGTCTGTGCTAAATAATTCCTATTATGAGCGCGTATCCTTAACCTGAACAGCTGTAGCAGACTAGTTCACTGTACTAGTACTAAGAAAAGCCAATAATACAAAAAGGAATTTTGTACGAGTAAACCTTACTTAATGAAAACAGACAAACAGTATTAGTTTTTCGCCTTGTATTTTGTGACAAACTATTTATAATTGAAAAAACTTTAAACACAAAACACAAGAATAAAATATATTTTACTATTCTAATATTAAGATTTTGAAGTTGCTACTCACAAAACTAATAATATTTTTTAAGAAGTACATCCGAGTTTAAAAAGTTAATACATTCGTTGGTGTGAATAATTTAATGTACTGCAATATATATTAGATCCGAGAAATGTTATACAGTTGTCAAGTTTACTTATAGATAAATGAGTAATTTCTAAACAGCTTAGTTCTGCTATAACAAACGCTCGTACAATTTAAAAGCGCAAATCGTGCATACATTTTGTGCTTATTCGAAATGATTTGAAGCGGAATAGAATAAATTATACCCTTTGGGTGCAGAAACAAGACGAAAGGGATAAAGGTCCTCGTCATAAAATCCAGTGTCGAGTGTTAGTTTGGCCGCATTCCTGCAAAAGAGAGTTACAGGAAATTACGCACTCTTCAACACATTGTCTTCAGTAAATTAGTATGTGTTATACGTACTTGGCTACAAACTTTCGAATTGCAAAACCAGCTTTTGTTAGGCCGTGCCGTTCCGCAAGCTTTCCAAATGCCAATGCGTTTTCACAGTTCACACTTTGGATTAGGTTATCATCGCAAAGATCTTTGAGTGACTGAACTAAGTACTAAAATGTGTGTCAAAGTAACAAGTTAGCATTGAAATTTCACATAAAGGCTTTAGTTTTGTAATATTTAATTACCTTGTCAGACGTGTACACAAGCTGAGGAAGTGATTGAATCCATGAGGAGTTCAGAAACCGTCCACAATAAACAAACGATAGAAAATGTTCGAAAGCATCAGCTGAAATATCTTCTATTTCCACAAAATTTTCATGAGATTCCTTCATGGGAACTTCGAACATAGTTTTAAAGACAGGGCTTCTGGCTAAATTAGAATATTATACCACAAATTGAAATTTATCACTGTACTTTTCTTAAGCTTAATTAGCTAAAGAATAGGATTTTGTTACCACTAAGAATAGCTTTATGGCAGTAGAATGTCTTTCCTCCGTCAATTAGTTTGAACACCACATCGGCACTGCTTCTGTCCTTTAGCAAAGCTTCAAAGTCTTTTAAGACATCTGATTCGAACGGCAGACGGATTCCATAAGATTTGTCGTTTTCTCGACCTTCTGTTGTGTAAACCAAAGCTTCAAACTCCAAAGTAAGCGATCCATCGTCCATCGAAGCAAAATTTCCAGACTCATACTTTCCAAACAGTCGCTTGATATAATGTGACCTTGACAGGTCGACATATTTCTTTCTCTGACTGTTATCTAAAATATTAGTTTGAAAGTTTCCTCTTAAGTACTTGACGTATTGAATGAATAATGCTGACTCGAAATAATAAGAACCTTGGAAAACAGTGCGAACTCCTCGTTTTTTGGAAACAGCCCTAATACTTGCTACGTTCATTTTTATCTGTGTTCCGGTAGGAATCTTCTGGGTATCAGGGATGCGGACTGTTAATCTGATATCAGATTCTTGCAAGATTAATATTGCGTGGGCAAGGACTTCTCTGGACCGCAAGATCTTTCAAAGGAAACAAAAAATAGAATGATTAATTATTTTACTCACAAGATGTTTGAACAAGTGTTGTTTTAATCACATACCTCTCCATATTTACAAACTACGTCTATTTTAAAGGCGTAAGCTGAATCTGTTATTTTAGTTTCGCTTCTGTTTCGTCCGTACCGAATAAAGTTCATAAAATTTCCAAATTTCCAAGATACTTTAATTGTTACTCCGACGGTTTCGTCTAAGTATAGTGCCATTGTGATGTGAAATCTCTTTGATTAACGCGATCACGGGTTTGTATAGCACGAGAAGCTGAAACAAAAAAGAAAGAAAAATAGTCTCATTTACGGTTAACTCTTAGTCACAACTTGTAATTACAACAACTGAATCGAATGCAACCAGTTTAATATTTTAAGCATCGAAACAAGCGAGAGTAGCTTCTAGAACTTAAGAACATACAACTTACTTGAGTTTTTGCACAGATGTTTTCTTTTCGGTTTCCGTAGTCAAAATGACTCAAAATTAAACCGAAACCCACTTGTTCCTGAACTAAGTGTACTGTGTGTACCACTGATAAAAGATCGACAGTTAAGGAAATATATGAACAACAGCACTGCTATTTAGACCTGTACTTCCAAACACCTTCCATTCTCCAATAAACCTTAGTGCATTCTGAAATGAACTACACTTTGGTGATTAACATATCTACGTATGTTATATCTTCCATGTGCCCACAGTGGTTCGCCTGAAAGAGATCTAACGAGAGTCTAATCTAAATATGCAAGTAAGCACAATGTAGTTTGTTTGTATTCTATACATGAATGAAAAGGCTACAACCCGATTCAAAACCTACAAGTAAGAAGTAACTATTTTAAAATTTTAAAATTTCAACGCCCTGTATAAATTCGCATATGAGTGGATTAACACATGTAACCTGAATTGTTGGGATCAGAAGATAGTATTTCAGTTTTCACGATTTATTCTACGCATTCCTAATGCATATCTGATCAGACTTTTCGTTCTTCAAACAAAAGCATAAGCTTTTACTTAGCATGATAATTATCTGATAACACCAGAAAGAACTGATCGTTGTGCGTCGGTTTTAAGTTTGCTCTTTTGAACTATCGTTTATAACCAATCATTTTTTTGTTTCTGCCAAAAGGTATGTATATTTGTGAAACTATCTTGAAACTCGATTGCAAAAAAGATTATTTTGTCACGAAAGCGTTTCGTTTAAAGAATTTAAATATTTATGACTCGTAATCATTAGAAGTAAGAGATTCTAATGAATAAATGGCTATATTTCTTTTAGAAATAAAAGAAAGTGGTTTACTGATAGTCCAATGATACGCCTGTCCCTTGTGTAGTGCACTTAAGTTGTGTCTGAAAATATCTCTTGAGTATTGCACAGTAAGTCAATTCATGCGAAAGGCAACAAATAAACTGTACAAAAGCAGTTTATAAAAAGTGCTCGAAATTAATTTCTGAAAATGCTCTTCAAGTAAGTAGTTTATACTTTTATTGGAATAAAAAAATCTGAAATGTTTGCTTATGCATGTAAAGAAAAAGGTAAGGAATGTATTTTTAAGCTTATCTACAAAATTTTACATATATTTTCATATCTTGAATGAATAAATTACATTTTAGTTTACCGAGTGACATAAACGTGTATAGCGAGAACAAAAACACTGCTTAGAGAAATAATATGGATGATTTAGCCCAAGTGTAAATTCAAAGTTCTATTTACACATTTACAGTATGCTTTCCTTAGTTCTGGGTTCAAATCTTCAAATCCCTTTATTGAACATTTTTGTTTCTTTTTAACTTACATTTTGACGACCCTATAAACTTAAGTGACCTATAATAGGATCTAAATCGTGTTCATGCCAACTTCAATAGGATGGAAATTAAATTATTATAAGAACATTGCAATTTCCGTACTGCATGCAACTCTTGATCAGCTTGCACTGGAGGAACTGTACAAAATAAAATTAATTTGAGAAAAAAATACATTGTTATCTTGCGACTGTTTAAACTGCTGACAGATTTGTACTGATATATT
Source organism: Isotomurus plumosus (assembly GCA_034696705.1). NCBI lineage: Eukaryota > Metazoa > Arthropoda > Collembola > Entomobryomorpha > Isotomidae > Isotomurus > Isotomurus plumosus. The sequence goes on from JAQIWV010000011.1 coordinate 14,836, forward strand.
TGGGCTGTCAAAATTGAATCAAGATAAAAGTTGAGTTGATTATCATTGCTCCCGCAAGTAAGACACAGTGAGACTTTTCGTAGGGTTTTGGCGATTTTAGTATTTCAAATGACAGGGATGGTACGTCAGGAATCACAAATTTTCTGTTTAAAAACGTTATCGTTTATCTGCCACTACATGAGCTCTATCTCTCTCTTAGGGATTACAAAGTATTGATTTATAGTTTTGACTTTTTTAAAGCTTGTTTTCTATAACTCTTTATTATTATTTTAACAGCTAACACCAAACGAAACCGGCATAATAATTAGCAACTAAACATAAATAATAAAATATCTTCATTATAAAGTGAGGTAGATTCGACTATGGCCAGCATCTCCTCCCGAACCACCCAACGGCTGATGATGGGGGTGGCACCAAATTGTCATGTGTGAATTTCCCAGTAGCCGATGTCAAACAAATTATTGCAAAAGTATTGAAATTAAATGAGACTAACGTATTTAATAAACAGTTTATTTCATTCTATCTAATTCCGATTTAACAAATTCTTGAAATGTAACAAACTCAAATTGAAGGGCTTTATAACTATACAGTAGAGTAGGCCCAAAGACAATATTTTTGTTTTCTTTTACTATTTACAATATTTATCTCGTATCGTCGCCGTAGTAGTAAGTCTGTAAGTGTAACACATGGACTAAGAGGACTCAATTTGTATTCCATCATCTTTACACGCCAGTTGACAATATTATACTCTAAATATTAAATTTTATCAATTATGTTTACACAAGACTTCGTATTCGCTTCGCATCTCCACTGTGCATTTCGGACTTTAATACAGACCAGATCAGATTATAATAATAACCACACAACTACTTATAATTAGTAATAACTAGTGTATCACACTTATTAAGGCGTTCCTTTCTCATCAATTTAACGAAAATGTTTTCAAATCAAACAACAATTAATATACTCTTATACTCTCCCTGATTAAATTATTATTAATTTGGATAATTCAGACAAAAATTTATCTCTCTCTACATGCCTAATTGTTAAAGTGACAGTGTCAGTACATATAGCAGCTATCGAACAAACATTTTATTCTATAGCAATCGAGCTGTAGATTTTTATTTGTGTTGTTTCGTTGTGCGTACAAGGTAAAACAACCTTAATACTTGGTCCTTTAAATTTAATCAAACATCTGGGTTTTATAATCGATGAAAGGTTTCTTCGTGAATTTGCAGACTCGCCTGTGTAGGAAAAACCAATAATCTGCAATTGCTGCAACTGAATAAACGTCTTCCTTTATGAAATTGTTTCACATGAGCATCAACTTCTAACTGTGACGTAAAATATCTCTTGCACATGTGACAAGTGTGGTCTTCCATTGCTTTATGGACCTTTTTCATATGATGTTCCACTAAAGGTTTAGTGTAGCAAAACTTCGAACAAATTTTGCACTGATGAGTTTTTTGTTTTTCAGAATATTTCTTTCCCCCGTGCACGCATGCAATGTGAATATTCATCCGATACAAATTTGAGAATCGCTGCTTGCAAGACGGGCACGCAAACGGTTTTGGAATTCCTTTAAAAGATTAATAATACAGTTATTGACAAAAAGCAAAACCAAGTGAAGACACCATAGAAATATTTCCTCACCCATGTGTTCTTTTTGTTGATGACCACGTAAAGCTTCTTTAGTCATACAGTGCAACATACATTTTCCAATACGACAACTCCAAGGATGAGTTCCCTGATTTCTGAACTTGAAGTTGGATTTCCTAGACTCAGGAATCACACCTTGGACGTCTTTGGCAGTTTTGATTTCGGTTTCAGTCGATTCTTTCTGTTTCTGATCCTTTTTCAAACGAATTTTACTTTCTTGTGCTTCAATATCTAACGAGAATTGTAGGTATTTTGTTTCAGTCCTTGACGAAAAATAATCTTGTTTTTGTCTATTGACACGTGTTTCGTCTGTTACGTGAATTTTGTCATTTTCCTGGCGGTACGCTATCTTTTGACTGTTAGAGGCTCCTGGCTGTATAGGTTTTGGCACAATAGGTTCATTTATGCAGCTTTCCTTGTCAGAAGTCCAAAAATTTCCACGGACCTGATCTGTTCTAATGTCAGCTAGTTTGTGAAAAATTAGTGCTTGTATATCTTGCGGAGTTCTCTCCAATAATCCGTCTGAATTAATCTCTGTAATACTCAAAAGAATTTTTACTGTAATAAATGAAGTGATAGAAAAGAATAAAACTTTATAAATAATAAAAACTTATTTTTGTGCTTACCGTCAACAAGATATTTCAAACACTTGTGTTCACAGTCTCCTTCAATCAGGCAGTCTAAATCGGTTTTCTGAAGCAGCAGGTTGTGGTTGGAAATCAGTTTCCTAGCAGTAGTCATCACAGAGTCAGTCATTCTGTTGCGTAGCTTATCCATCATTTGAAACGATAAATACATATCCCTCATCCGAATATCACAACTTCCACAGAAATTCATGTGAACTAACATTCTTTTGATTAGTTCATTGTTGGTTGAACTACACAGTAGTCTACTAAACAATTCAGTGCTTTCTTCCTTCCATCTAGAACCGATATTTGCGTCAATGGTTAACAGCTCCGGGTTCCTTATGCCCGCGTTTCCACAAATGCAACAATTTTGCGAATTACTTAATTTTTTCGACGTCATTTTGTTGTGAATTGATATCAGGAAATTCTTCTAAAAATTTACAAGAGTAGATTAAATTAAATTATTGAAGTAATAAGTGTAAACTAGGATGTCCTGAGCAATAAAAGTACACTAGAATTCGGTTTATAAACCAACCAAGCAAGTTTTATGGGCCATGAATGTGAAGGTTTGGAACACAATGTTAAGAAACCACGATGCGAAGAAAAAGATGGAAGTAGTAACACTCTAACCTCTAATAAACAAAATGACTGTGCTAACATACTGGAAACGTACTTTTATAATTACGCGTTTGAAAGAAAAACCTTTTTGTAAATGCAATTAAAATATATTTTATTCTAAGCGATCCAATTTTTTCTGTTTAAAATAATATGCAGGAACCAGGATACAAATTTACCTTGTTATTAGTAATACAGGAAAGGCATTTTCATACATTTACTTTTAGTTTATACTGTAGTGTGTGTAATACTTTTTTAAAATTTTGAATTGTCAAATTCCGCAAGTTATTTGTTTTTAACCAGGGTCAATGTGGCTCCTGTAAATTTTAATTTAAACTTTAGGCTTTTAAATTATTTCCAAACAAATTTATGCTGTCTTAGCAGGCAGTAATACATTATGTCTTTCCAATACGCTTATAAAACATTTTCAAACTTTTTTTAAATTTCAAAACAAGACTCTTGTTTTTTTAAAGTGGGAAATGCTAATTGAAACTTGTTAGTTTACCAAATTTTTATTTGTGTTTGTAATTAATAAACAAAATTTACTGACTGCTCTACTCGTTCCTTTCACACAGCATGGTGCCAAGCCGTGCATGATTACCTAGTAGATGCGCTTAAATCCCCGCATTTATCTTTAATTCAATTTAGCTCCTGACCCTTGAAAGTCAGAAGGAAGCCATTTTCAGAATACTTTCTTTTAAGAATAAGGAAAACAATTAAAATCAACTAAAATTTCAACTAGATTACAAGTGGACTTCAATAGATTATTGACGAAAATATAATATAAGTTTTGACAAGACTAAAAAGCAATGACAGACAATGAATATGTCAAAATTGTTGAGTTGAGAACCTAGTTAAAGAAGCTAAATTGTAGTGTAAGGAAATTATAATTTTTTTTACTCGTAAGGTTGACAGCTGGTGGCACCAGAAAGTTGTGAATAGAGCAAAATGGATATTTCATTTGAAGAAGGAAAGCCTGGATCCCGAGTAGGTGGAGTGAAGTTTAAGGAGATAGAAGAGGGTTGTTGGCAAACTTGGGAAGTCTGTCAGGCTTCTTCTGTTCTTTTGTTGGCATGGGTTCTTATGAGATGCAATTTACATGAACTGAGAAAACTGCTTTATTTGGAGAGAAACAAATCAGTATCAAAACGTCTTCGTCTTCCAAACTTTCTCGTTGCTGACTACTTATAGAAGCTTGAATTTTTGCCTTCAAAATATGATTAACTGCGCGTCGACGTATCTATCTATATCAACTTTGGCTGGATAAAGTTCATAAAATAAAACTATCTACCTTGTTTCAACAGAAAGACTTATTTGTCATGTAAATATTCTTGAAATGTTAATATCTTTGGAACTAGCAATCATATTTTTCAAACAAGACTCCACTTAAAACAGAAAATAAAGTACTAACCGATCTTATCTAACTAATCTTTAAAGTAAGTTTTTGCATAAGATAGAACAATGTAGGCTTTGGAGCGTAATCATGGATGAAACTTGGGTAATGTTTGCTGACTTACAATTAAAAGTAAATGTGTAGACAGTATGCAAAATAAGTATCAAATCTTGCTTGTAAAGTAGATTAGTGTAATTTAGAGGTTCAATTGAACCAAATAGGAAAGTTGAACAATCGTTTTTATGGGCAGAGCTCTTCAAAGAAGCTTGATGAAACTTAAATATATACTTTAGCTCAAGGTTCTGATGTTTGCAGTTGTTATATTGACTCGAGCTGGACTGCATTTGCTTTGTTATTTTTCTGCGCCTAATTTTTAGAAACCTACAAGAGCCAAACAGGTAAGTAATCCATTGTACTCTAAGGATCTTTCCAATTTCTGTTTTCAAATAAGTCGTTTATTTTGGCTTTAAAATGACTGAATAGAAGCACCAAAGCCCGCTAAAGCTTCTGTGAGTAAAAGTCAAGTATCTGCCTGTAGTTTAAGTCTTTTAGATGTTTAGCAGGAGCAGGATTTTGTATTTTAACACTAAAATCTAGAAAACAGCAGATTTTGAGACACTACGTTATCTGTTTTATCTCTATAGAAAACTTGTAAGTTTAGTGTGCAATAAAGAATTATTACAACTTGTGTTTAAAAATAACAACATGAATATAAGCTGTCATGTAGATATACAGGGCATTCCTTTGAAGACGCAACCAGAAATCCTCAAAAACGGTAGTAACTATGCAGATTTTTCCTTAGTTACCACCGTTTTTGAAGGTTTCTGGTTGCGCTTAATACGAAATGGCCTGTATATTGAACTTTAAACAAGTATTTTACTGTTGTAGTCCTAAATTATGTTATTTTGAATTCATCGTGAAGAAGGAAATTAATTAGGGTAACATTAAATGGAAATATAGATAAGGTTAATTTTGCTAAAAAGTGTTTTTTTGCTGCTTTTGTATAAAAATGGAGTGACAGATTCAGACTAATTTACTAATTAAGGAACACTTCTGCTTTTTGAAACCCGAATGATAAACAACTGAACTTTCTTAAATTGTGTGACAGTTCGGCAAAGGATGTTCTTCTATTTGAATAGTTTGTATTTTTTTAAATTTAGATTGTCGCCCAGATTCTCAACTAAATTGTACTCCAACTTTGAGCTAGGTGCTTTGATAAAGATGTCCAGTTCTACACAGGAAAACAAACAGGTACTATTCTAAAATTACATTTATTTGTTTTAAAATATTGTAAGTTAATTTATGAGCAGGTTATTAGATCATTAATAATTCTAAAATTAAAACTTTACTATTAAAAAGGACGAAATTTGCGATGAAGCAGATGACCTCAATGATCCGGTATAAATTACAAAAATAAAGGGCCTTGTTTATGTTCAGCATAGTTTACAGGAAAACATTAAACTTGTTTGCTTTTCCAATAGAGTTATGAGCCACCAACAACTGAGATGGAAAGTTCATCTAGTGACCAGTTTGAAAATTCTGACGATGATGCTGACTCCATGATTGGATCTGAAAACATTGTGAGCAGACTACAAGCAAACAAATTACTTATTTAATGTGTGGTACATAGTTGAGTTTTTATACATAGGATGACAAAGAACAAAGAAGAGCGGAAAGGAATGCGGCTGCAAAGAACCAACCGTCCTCATCAAAAGTAAGATTTTTTACTAACTGCTAGTAGTTTAAATACTCATTACGAAAAAAAAGTCGACAGCTATTCTTAAATATAAAGTACTGAAATTTAAATATTTGTTGTTTCTACTGAAAGTAAAATACTTCATCGTGTTTATCCTAATTATCCTACAAAGTTCTTGCATGCCAACAAAAGTCTAGAAAAGTTAGCCTTCGGAGACTACGAAATCTAATAGCCTTGAGTATGCGATAAACAAGATAATGCAACGTAAAAATGTGTAGTATTCATTTAGAAAGCTAACTTTCTTGTATAAATTTATATTCATAGTTTACATGTTTATTATATTCTAATAGAAACTCCGCAAGGAAATTGCTGCGACCAATCAGCTTAGCAAGGAGCGGGTGGTGGAAGCATGGGACAAACTGCGGGATTTGAATATAATGAAAACTAGGCCCAAATACCAAACTGTGGACAACAATCTGCTGTTTGACTCAATCCTTGACTTTTGCCGGACAGCTGATATTAAAGAATGGTGCAATGTTTTTCCCATTTTTAAACGAAACACACCTGAATCTTCGAAGGTATGTTATTGTATAATTCACGTTTATGATCAAATATAAGCAGTGCCAATCTTTTCAGTTCGAAATTGCTATCAAAAAGCGTCTCCGGAATGAAGCCGAAGCCGGAGTTTACCTGAATTACTTCAAGAGAACATGTTTTCGCTCATTGGTGTGCTCTTTGATACTAAAGATTGCAGGTTCGATTTCTGTTATTAGTTACCTTAACACTAATCAGTTTTACACACAGCTAACTCTTATTACTAAACGTTTAGAGCGTTAAGTGTTTATATCTTAGCTATTTCCGTATCCATTCATTCTTATCTAGAATCTTGAAATTCTATGAATATAGTACTGGCTAGCAAATTGCACAGCATTATCTGATAACTCAGAGCTTATTCTCTAAAAGTAAATGACCACTTAATAGGTTGACAAATGTTATCGGAATTTCAAAATAATTGTGTCTAAATGATTTAAAGGAGTATAATATAAAATTAATGTTAGTGCCCGAATATAGAAATACTCTTCTTATTCAGTTGCCTGTTTAACAGCTTTGAAATGTTTTCCCAGAATTTGAAGGAAAGCTGGAAGGCATGGATTCGAAATATAAAAAGAAATTGGCAATCAATTCGGACAAATCTTCAGAAGTTTGGGGCGGGCGGTTGATGCTTCCAGTCAACATACCTACATCTAGTAAAGTGTTGCCATTAAATCCTGGTAAGGCAATTTTATTTTTGTCACTTGTTTTACCATTGGTATTATGCATAAAGTTGACAGCTTTAAATACCCCACTTAGAAAAACAAATCCGCCTTTAAATACTTGTACTTTAACTAGCGCAGATTAGTACTAATGTATTTAGAGAGGCAAGAAGTTTTAACCAGGACATATCCAACAGAATATAAAAGCATTGACAGTGTTTAGCGTTGAAATCATTCCACAAGGGCTGTACATGAAATAAAACGCTATAAACATGACAACATTCCAGAAGTCGTAAGTTTTGTAGTTCGCAGTCTCGACAAGTACATGTAACGTTGTAACCCATTCCTATTGTAAGCGAATATTAGTTATTCACATAGCTAACTTACGTAAAGAATTGTCACCCACCGTTTTTTATATGGAAAGGACAGGACAGCCATTAATCAGTTTACTTTTCTTTCCCCAACTACCACAAGCAGAGTTAGAAAATTTTCACCTCCAGCTTACAAAGCTATTGTTGTGAAAACAGGAAAACTTGTATCTAGTTTTTTTTGGAAACTTCAATCAGTAAGATTAAACTACATAAACAATTTTCGCTGGTTTACAGACTTTCTATGGTACAGAAGTTATTTCTTTGGGTAAGAATTCTTATTGTTTTACCCAAATTTGTAGTTTATTACGGATTATTCTTGTCCCCGGACAATATTCGAGTGTGTGAATGATTAAAATACCAGGGAAAATAGTATATAGGAAGCAGTAGCTTTAAGTACGACACGAAATATTTGCTGTATGATAAGCTGCTGTTCGGTAGTTTAATTGTAAAATAGTCAACCGAGTACAGCAGTCAGGGACTAATGATGCAGTCATGTCAAATAATTTTTTTAATCTCACAATACTAGCAAATAAATTTCGGAGGTTATAATATAAACATGACTAGTGCGCTTGAATCAAATAAATCCCACTGCTCTGAATCAATTTCTCTCAGGCTGGAAGGTTGAAGATGAACTTAATTATTTTTACAGATGTGGTCAGCCCAGACAATTTCGTTTCATATTTACACTCCTTGATGAATCCAAAGCATAAAATAAAAGTGGCAAGGAAACTTGAGATAGAAGAAGAACAGTTGAAAAGGGACATCGAGAAGGATAAACAGGAGGTCCAAAGCAAAGAACAGAAACTGACTATGCTTCAGGAAAAAAGAAAAATCGCCGAACAAGAAAAGGAACAAGCACGCAGAGAGGATGCAGCTTTTAAGCTTTTCACTCTCATTTTCCCTAAACCAGAGGACTGGGACTTTCCGATAAACATCTTTTTGGATATTGGCACAAGTTTATCTGAAAACGAAGGTGATATTTTGAGTCGTGTTAATGAAGTCGTCACAGCTGCCGAGATAATTTTGGCTGAACAAGTTGACCAAGAGGAATTAATGGAGCAGAAGTAGTTATAGAAGTAGTAGAAGGTTGATTAGTAAGTTTCATTTTTTGCCACACCGCAATTTTTAATATTGATTTAGGCTGGAAACCAGAATCTGTTCGCACTGTTACCAGAATGCAGTTAGTTGGAGAGATCAAACTGAATTTCTTGTATAAATAATTACTTCCTTTGTTTCTGTTTTGTTTTGATTGGTTGTGTTCCTTGTAATATGTGTTTACAATGATTTAGGAACACAAACCTTACGAGTAACCTTACGCGTTATAGTATGTTTAAGTTCTTTAAACGCCCTCAGGCATGATTCTTGCATGTGAAAAACTCCAATGAATGAGGTTCGTTACTTTGGGGTTTTACGTGTTTAATAATCTTATGCAGTAGATAAATTTTAGAATAAATAAATAACTAATACAGAGAAATTGTTACTGTCCATTTCAAAATTATTTTTCATTCCTAAGAAGGCACACATGCTGCATTATCAGGTTATTCCCGAGAAATTTAAGCAAAATATGCAATGAAACCTTGACATGATCATACGATAGATAGTTTCTGAATGCCATTAAAATAAAAATCTGTTTAAGCATAAATCCCAGTGATAAGGTATGTTGTTTGCAAATTACATGTTTCGAATGAATTGCGTTGGGTGTCGTTTTTTTATTTGACACTTTCAGCATTTTTTTAAATCCTTCGTCCATCTGACAAACTATTTCGAAAATCCTCACGTTTGTTTCAAACTTAGTTGGCCCCAAACATATGGAACAAGGAAACGTTTTGATTACATATTTTAGAATTTAAAACAACTTAACGTCTTGTCTTCTCGGTAAAACAAAACAACTTTATAACCGATTATTTTCCCACTGTTTAGTTTGCGTAACTATCCAATCACTTTTGTTCTGGGTTATTTGCATTGATGAAGTCTAAGAAATTAGAAATGCAGAACATCAAAACAGTTTAAACTTTTTAGTGTAAAGTTTCATTCTCAAAAAGTGACAGTAATGGTATCGCAGAGTGCACCATGATTTAAAAGCTCTCCCTAAGTTTATGTAAACTTTACAGGGTTTCGGATTTTTGAGGAACTGAGTTCATCCTGTCTTTACATTAAGTCTTGGCAATAATTAAGTCAACCTTGAAATTACGGTTGAAATACACAGAAAATATTTTAAACACGAATTAGAATAGTTACTGAATACTACAATTTACAATCTGAAACTCTTAATGCAGCGCTATATAAACTAACTAGAGCACTGAATTCTGCAAAATGATCGATTTTGCTAAGATACAGAATTTCGTTAAGCATATAGTATCTAGTATAGTCGTAGAGTATTCCAAGTTTGATTCATTGGACTTTAAAGACACGTTTTTGATTGTACTGCACTGGAAAAATTAGATTATCTTCATGAGAAGTATGAATATATTTGTATTGTTTCATTATTTTAACGGTATAATTTGCATAATTCCTGCAGCCATATTCCAAAGGAATAAATAAGACAACGTAAGGCCTATAACATCCTTAGTAGTATCCTTGCATTGTTCTGTATGCTGTTTGTCATTCTGTAAAGAACAAGTTTTTACAAATATTGTATGAGAAAACTACATTATCTTAAGGTTTATTTAATACGCGTCACAGTCGTATTTTGAAAGTCTGACAAGTTCCACCTGCCTGTGGTCGCAAACTTCATTCAGTTTAAAGTGCTTTTAAGACAATTGGGAACCAAAAATTGACCAAGTGAATCGTCAGAAAAGGTAAGTTAGTCGATTGAAGTTCTTACTGACTAACGAGTTTTCATCAAATAATACACGAAAGGGCGCATTTTCATACTTCATTGATGGACCACTCGCAAAGTCTTAAGTGGATTACGTTCACGATATCTTTGTTTAATTCAACATTTCTGTTTTCCTTGTGATTTATTGACCCTGGTGGCTGAGATTTAGAGTTGTCGGTATCGGTTTGTCTTTTAGTCTGTGTTCGCAATGCAAGTCAAACGCTATTCGGTGGAATGACTTAGACTTTTACAGAAACCAGTTTTCTGCGCTACGAAACTTGGTGTAGATACGATAATTGGTGGACAAGTTGGGATTCACATGTACTGTATGTACCAAACTGCACCTACCTTTAACTGTACCTTTTTGAGAGTTGTCAAATACTTAAGGCCACTAGCATTGTGGCATGAGAACTTAAATTCCCTGATAATTACAAACTTCCTACTCTAATGTCTTTGTTCGAACATATACAAAATAATAAAATACGAATAATAATTTTGGAATAGGAGACTCTTTTTTTCAAGGATAAATTCACCCTAGTGCAGTCAAGTTCAAAGTGTAAAGTTTAATTAAAATATAAGTGAAACTCATAAGTCAGTAGGTTAAACATCTAAACCTAAACATAACTTATTTAACTCGTGAGAACCATAGTATGGTTGGCTTAGTTTAAAATGTTAGTGGATGACTATACACTGACCTGAGACCAGTGACTGACTTGTTTGCCACTGACAGTGGCAAAAACCAGCTTCTCATATTTTTAAAACCAATTTTAAAAGTTCATATTCGAAGAGTTGTTGTAGAGATCTATATCAAACCAAGCATTTCAATAGGAGGCGTACTATAATAACTGCGGTAGTATTTACGAAGAAAGTAAGCGATTCGTCATGAAAATACAATCGTCGTCTTCTTTTTACTTTATTAAACAAAATATTGTAAGTGGATATTTGTTGTAATAGACTTGTATTTGTTGTAACCTTAATAAACTACCTTACATAAATGTACTGCTCATGAATGAAACAACAAACGACTTGAAAAAAAGATCTCGCAAAGCGTAGTTTTAACTTTTAAGAGAAGTGAAATTACTTTGAAAACAAATACGTTTTGCACATTGGTATGAATTTGAATCTTTCAATTAGAATAAACTATTTAAGTCCATTTTTTTCTTCTTCCATAAGAAGAAAAAATGTTTTAACAGTATAAAAAGTAATGTTCAAGTTTTGTTTTACTTATGGACGCTTGGTTGCAAAATGCGTAATGTTGAATATGCAGTTTTAAACAAATAATGGCCTAAACGGAGAGACAAGTAAATCGTCGGACACACAGACGATGACATTGTCATAAAATAGTTAGAAAAATTTAACTAGATAGAGAGTAAGGCATTTTGGAGTATACACTTATTGTTAGTGTTTTATTACAGAGTTAACCAACAGTAGTACTAATATTTTATTTATTTTCAATTATTTATTTTAATGTGAGTATATTTATATATATTTAGTTTTATCCTACAAATTTTGCAATCCTTGTGTACAATACTATTTTATTGCACTGTAGTTACGAGACGAGCAGGTACACAGGTGCACTCCCTTTGAGTGTACGATGGCACATTGCCCACTGATGGGAGAAATTTGTGGAAGATTTTACAAATTAGGCTGCATGAGTGGTGTACTGGAGAAGTGGCTAAAGCATATCAAACTCGGTTTTCTAAGGACAAAACCAAATGCTTTAGACAAACCCAAATACACCACTCATGCAACCTAATTTGTGAAATCTTCCACAAATGTCGCAGGTCTAATTAGACAAACATCATAGTTACTTAATTCAAAAGGAATTTATTTTACTTTTAAAAGTGTTAATCAACTTCGAAGTACTGCTAAATTCAACTACTTAATGCCTTAAAACCAGGCAAAGATATATTGAAAAATATAATACGCATTTTAAGACCTTGCATAATCCTGCCTGTTTAGTAATTGCTCAAGAATTTACTTGTTCTAAATATAATTACTAGCATTTTATTGAAAATTATAAACCAGTTTGTATGTTTCTGATATTAGTAATATTTTTTCTAGGTTCCAAAATGTCTTCAGAAAACTGGAGTATTGACAATAGTGTAAGTGCTTTGAAAATGTATTATTTAGTAAAAATTTAGCATTTGAGTGTATATAGAAAGTAAATATTTCAATTAGATTGGGTTGACAATAAGCAGAATTTTCCAAGAAGTTCGAAAGACAAGAGGCGACGACACTGGTTTCTCTCCGGATGTATTTGTAAAGGCCTTGTACGACTCTTGTAAAGCAACTACTGAAGAAGCCTGGAAGTTTTATCTTCGCGGCGAACAAGGACAAAATTTCAGAAAGATGGTAGTTAGCTCAGTCTGTTTGTTCTAGTTATTAGTTATTACAGCAGGGAGTTCGTAAATTTATGCTAGTTTTTATATTCTTTAAAGATTCGAAGAATTTACGATGAGAAAAATGGATACGTTTCGGATGACCTCTTTGAAACGGTTTACTCGAACATTCCACTTCGAAGAATATACTCTTCCATGCTGGTTAAATTATTTGGTTAGTCCGCGGCAACTGTAAAACTATCCATTAGAACATCAACAAAATAATAAGTAAATGTATTTTGTAGATTCTAAGAAGTTTCCTGTAAACTCCACCTGCCTAAATAGTAAAAGAATTGAAGTGCTTGGAGCGGAAATATTAGACGACTACAGGATTTTGAGCGAAGCGACACGAGATCCATGGAAGCTTCGATTTTGTCTAGACCAGATAGATATACCAGTATTTAAGCACGCCCGAGTCAGAGGCTCAGAATTTGCTCTTAGCTCCACGGAAGGTAATTAATTTTTAGTGATATTTAAGTAATTGGGAACACATTTAACGTTGGCCAACTGTTGTGCTGTTATTCAACATTACAGATGTGTCCGATTATGAACCAGAAGAAATTGAATGCAACGACTTGAATTTCGAAGAGACCATAAAAATCAAGAATAGTGAAATACAAAAATTGGATGTTGTTTTTGAAAAGAAAGAGAAGAAGCGCCAACTCAAATTTCAGGCATATAAACAAACCCGGCAGAGAAAGGAACAAGAGCTGGAAAACCTTGAAAAGGCACAAACGATGACAAAATTTTTGGGCCTGCTTGCGTCACTAACGGATAAAGTTCCTAAATCGGATATATCGGCTTGTTTAAAAAAAGCTTCCGAGCTTAAGGAGAAATATGGCAAGAGCCAAACGTTTCACTTAGCAATTACCAGTGCTACAGGTAAAGTTTTTCTTGTCATTAACACTCCGTAATTACAATGTAAATCAAATGATGTTTTTTTAAAGAAAATATCAAGAGGAAGACCATGCGCGTTCAGCCAGCCCAAGGAGTATCCCTAAGCTGTCCTAGAAAAAAACGTAATTTTTTTTCATATTAGTTACACGTTATAGTTACAATTCACTTCGCTGTAAGAAACCAATTTATATTCTTAACAAATCTGCTAGTTTTATTGTGCGTTAACTCGATTTAAACATCAATTATTTAGATAGTGCTAAACCACACTTCCTAGTATAATCTTAGTGAAAACTAAGATTAGATTTCGACTAAGATTAGAGTTCGTAAATTGCTCTAAGACATTTTTGCTTGTGTTACTTGTCAGGCTTTATTTGTATTTTAGTTGTTAGCTTCCCAATTTGTTTATGTGCGTTAATATGTATGCATTTATGCTTTAGAGCGCTGTGAAACTGAAACATTGAAGAACTCTCATCCAAGCCCGACGCAACAAATTCCCTTTAAGGAGGCCGCTCAGTGTATGTTCTACATAAAATTTTAAACTATATAACAATCATCAAAGTTTAAGAATAAATATTTTGTGATCAATTAATTCTAGCTGAGTTGGAAAAAAGCATTAATCAACAATCCGTTGAAGAAATTGTCACTTCTTCAGCTCAAGTTGGGCCTGTCGTAGATTCAGGTATAACATTACTGCCTTTTAAAATGTATAAGGATAAGATTACAAATGTTTTCAAATTTGGAAATAGATATTCAAAATGCAAATGTCAATGATTCACAGTCAAACTTTGAAAACCGTAATCCTGAGCTATTTCTAGGGAATACAAGTTCAGAAATGGATGGACAGGAATCATTCGAAAGATTTTTTGATACGTTGTGTAAGGAAGCTCATTGATGGGCTAAGGTATCAAACAAGAAACGAGAGATCCTTATAGAACAATATGAATCATTAATAAACTTCATATAATGATTTCAAGGATAGGTTTGTATTATTATTATTATTTATACTTTGTATTGCTATGTACATTTCCATGTACTTACTTTTAGTAGTATGAGATTTATTCAGAAATACACATGATTTGAAGAGCAGAAAAACTTGAATTGTATCTCTTTTCGTGTGTTACAGGAAATAGAGCACAGAATTAATGATTTTCACTTACTGTTTAGAATTTTTCTAAAATTATGCTAAGTTAAGAACAGTTTTTTGATATTAAAGTATTTTAAGTTATGAATTTTGATTTTCATTGTTAGCTGTATTCTTTACGGAGATAAGTACTCGTGATTCGCCAGCTGTGAAGTACGTTGTTGTCCTTTGGTTGTTTCAGTACTGACATGGATAGGTAATTAGTTATGGAAACTGTATTGTATATTTTTGAGTTTCATATCTTCTGTTATTAATAAACATTAATAGAGTTTAGGTTTTGAATTTTGTTTTCTTTATTGTTCTTCGATTGGGCTATATTACAATTTGTTTCTTAATTGTGTTTTATGTCTACTGAAACAATTTTTGATTATGAATTAAGAAGATGTAATATCTGACGGTGACATACACTTTAGTTTTTTCCTTTGATTCAGAAATTAAGTTGGAACGACTGAAATGCAATACTTTGCTTGGTTATGGTTTTTAGCCCAGGTAATTGGGCTTATAGAGCCATGCATGATATCCGTCCGTCCGTCCGTCCGTCTGTCGTATTGATCTCAATTTATCTCAAGAACCACTAAACCGATTGGCACGAAAATTTGCAGATATTAAGTAAAAGCGATGCAGAGCTCCCCCCCAGAAGTTGGTGTCGATACGATGATCTAGTGACCCGTGGGGGTCACACAAAGGGAGCAAAACGGCTATTTTTAGGTTTTTTCGGTGTTTTTGCTAATTTTCAATTTAAAGGAAAAATGGCTCTTCTCCAAAATTTTGATATGTTGTGTAGAATTGTGTTTCTGATGTTTTTGTCTTTTACTACAAATCTGAAAAAAGGTGGCTTCATGATGAAAAATGGACTTAAACTGCTAAAAAAGTCATTTTTGGGAGAGTTTGTAATGCTTCTTGGAGATTTGTGTATCCATGTACACAAAAGTTTGTTTATAGTTACCGAAATCTCAAAAGGTACTGAAAAGCTCTTTTGGACGTTTTGACATTGTAAATGTCATAATGTAAGATCCCATTGCACAAGTAGTAGACTGGAACTTTTTCGAAATTTTCGACGTTCAGTGGGTTAAACTAAAGATTCGCGTGTTATCTATGAGTTTCACTGCCTCTGAAGGTGGGGGCCGGAGTCCCCACAGCGCTTTAGCGTGGTGGGGACGAGGACACTACTATCCAGTAACATATCCTGTCTGGTCAGACAAAATTACCTGGGCTTTAGAAGGCTGCTTGATGGTAGGTTTTTAGGACTAGTATGCTGAAAATTTGCTCGACTTTTAATAAGCGTTTGTCTTTTAAATAAAACTAATTCCAAATATTGATAGTAATCCGTTATTGAGATATTTACTATTAAATTTGTTCTATTTCTCGTGGGCTACACATCTCACTACGTCTCACAAGCTTCCGTTTTCACTGAACCCCCAAATCACCATAGTCATTCTTTACGAACGTTGTATTTGCAAGATTAACTTGCATCTTTTAGCAATACCCTACCTAAACTCTGGCAGCATCGAGGCAACAACTTTAACTTATTATAGTTTCACGTTCATTGTTGAAAAATTATTTAAAAATAGCTTAATAAATAATGAATCTTATCTAGAATTATCGCTACCAATCGGAATATTCAAAAGAATTCGTTTTATTTATTTTGCAAATGAATTTTCATCAAAGTCCGATTAATGAATAAAGTAACCAGTTCAAAAATACAATGTTTGCAAATAAAACCTGTTAAATCTTTGGCTTTCCTCCAGTCTCTTCAGCATACTCTTCAATTTTCTTCAAACTCCAATTACTTTCATTTGGATTAAAAAGTGCATTTCCATTGGCCTCTTGAGGTGTCAATGCAAATGCTCCTGTTTCAAACATGATTGGAAAGAGAGCCAAGAAATCTTCATTCTTTGAGTACTTTGACACTGCTGTCTCCAGGGAAAGACTCTGGATCTTTGTTGTTGCTCCTGAAACCCTGTCGAATGTTACTGCGTAATCCTTAAGCGTTTTTGCATCGCTTACAACCTCAAGTCCATTGGGAACTTGATCAGGTTGCGCATGCGCCAGCAATGCAGCTTCAACCGTAAAGCGACCAATATCTCTGTAAGCGCTAAGACCCACTAGAGTGCCTCCAGAGCCTGGAAGCTTCCAAACTCCTGAAAATAATTTTTTAAATTTTTTATCATTGGTTTTATTGTGAATCACTTATTATTATAGTAATCAACCTGTTTGACAGTCCAATCCACACCAACTTCCAAACGTATACTCCATAATCATTCCACACAAAATACGAACAGTCTTGAGTCCCTGCACGGCACTCGCTTTCTTGAAATGCTCTTGCTTTTCCAGGAACACAGAATGTGAATATTTAACTCTTGGAGAGTAATGGTTTGTTCCGAATTCCGATGGAAAGTAGACGTCAACTCCACATTGAATTATTGCCTCCAGGAGGACTTGGCGGGAGGAGGAGGAGCCTGCTCCAGTCCCCATAGCCGAGACTACAATATCCACCTTAAACAGAAAGTGCACTTAAACATTATGGAGTCAAAATTTTAAAATTTATCTTAGTTTTAGTTATGAATTACCGATTTCAAAGCATTGAGAAGTGTTTCTTTCTTCTGGAAGTTAACTTCAATCACTTGAGCACCTCTTAAGGCAAAGTCGGCAGTTTTTTCCGATTTTTTGGACGTGAGTACTCTCACTTCTTTAAAACGGTCAGTGGAAAGAGCCTCAAGAAATGAATTTGTTAGAAAAGAGCCAACGTATCCTGTTGCTCCAACAATCGCTACAATTGGTTTCGAAGGCATTTTTAAGTAAGTGGTTCCTTGTAAATAATATAAAAGTGTGAATTAGGGATGGGCTGCTTCACGTGGACAAGTTAATTGTTCTCTGAAGATCACTCTGAGCTCAAAAACAAATGCAATGGATCCGACTTATCTTCATTTAGTCAAGTATTTATCACACAAATACAACACAAATTATTGTGTTGCGATGACGTAAGAAGATAAGTTTAGATAAGACTTTTAAGTGTGGAACTCATTTCGTATTCCTAGCTCAAGCTAAAATTATCTATCCTATTACTTTTCAGTTCCCTTATTTAATTCAATGCATCACAATCCCTTTTCACTCCTACTACATCCATCGAAACATAGATTCAAAGCTTATCCTAATTATGTTGTTATTAACTTAACTTAGGACTTAGCCTAATCAAGCAAAGAATATGCCAAAGTATCTCACAAGTCTAATCAACTGACCAGAATATGACATGAAGTACAACAGAAGAATTATTGTTCATAATCTTAAAGGAACGATTAATTAAATTTTGCACGTTTTCATCATCTTCAGTTCTTCTACCTAATTAATCCACAGAAATACATGGACACAATGACACAAAGGAAATAGAAACATTTAACGATTTCACAAATCCTCTTTCA
>JAQIWV010000012.1:0-32861 GCA_034696705.1 Isotomurus plumosus
AGGCTTAACCATTTCAGAATATGTCTGTGATCACGTTCAGTGAGTTATCGGAGGCTGGTAACACGCTGTGGAAGACACTGAGATTCTCTGCATGACAATTAATTTTCATGCATGATAATTGGATTTGCGTGTTGAGAATGGATTTTGATGAATATGACTGTATGCAAATGATGTATATTAATTTAGACCTGAACAAGCAATTGTTTAATCAGTGTCGAGAAATTTTAGAAAATTAAGAGACATAATAGTCGACAGATCCATGCATATTATTAATGTACGCTAACAGAGAAACTTTGAAAAGACATAAAATTTTATGTAATTGGACCAAAAAGTAATTCAAACACATGTAATCCCACATCCTCATGATAAATTTTTTTACAGCAGCCTTATTAACTTGTTTATAAAACGTATTCATCTCTTTCAAGGACTTCAGTTTCGTCATTCTACAGTCCTGGATGAATTTATCCTTACTGTACTGATGGTAAATCCAAACTCTAGTCAACTCGTGTCTCTTAATCAATTTGTCGGTGGGGTACTCCCACCCCATCACTATCGCTAGAGCAGTTAAAATAACTTACTCCACATTCAGAATGGTCCTTCTGTGCCATGAAGTCCTTGGCAAGGGTGCACTTCCAGTCACTGACCTCCCAGTCCTGCGCGAAAGAAACAGTTTGCGCAAAAATATGAAGCTTACAAAATAGTTCCAGATAATACTGGCGAATGTTTCTTTCTTTTTTGGAGTCGAAAAGGATGATTTGGGACTTCGTTAAAATTGACAGAAAGAAATGTCTCCCATAGAGCACAGCGAGGATTACATAATCCGTGGGTTTCATTTGCCGAATGCAATTGAGCATTGCATATTTGTTGTCGACCAAGAACTCTGTCCAGTAATAGCCAGGGATGAAATGTCTCACAAAAGTTTTCATCACATTGTCGAGTACTTGTAGTGACAGCCACTTGTTTCCTCTTAGACACTCGAGTTCTTCGTTTTTATCTTTATCTGGAATTGTCATCTGGGTTGACTCCAAGAGCTCCTCCAGTGATTCCACTGTTATCTTGAGCGGCCTTTTATGACGTCTGAAGGCCATACTGTAAGTGTGGTCGTGGAGAGCTGCCGCTTTACTCGCAGGTTCCAAGACACCCACCAGCCTGGCCCTCTTGTTCCAAATCTGCTTGAGGTTTTGAAGCCCCGGAATCGCTTCTAAGCTGGCGGCAGGGCTCATGCCAAGGTCCACTCCTTCCAGTAAATGCTTAGAAGTCCTGGGAGTCGTTCTAACGCAGCCAGTCTCATCTTCTACATGACCTCTGTACTCGACAAAAACAGCGTTTAAAAGGTAGCTCACAGCCTTGGAAAACTTTTTCTTCGTTAGTTTCTTCGTGCCCTCTTTCAAGTTGTAGAATTTTCTTGAAATTACAGGGTGTCTCTTGCTATGGTGAACACCACCACTTTTCCAAACCCTGTAGCTGTCTGCCAGATATCTGGTATCTGTCGGTCCACATGCTTTGAAAATGAAGGTGTCTCCTTCTTTTGGAAGAATGGCACCTCCTCCTTCCGGGGGTTTTAAAAACTCCTCCAAGTTATGCAGCCACTTTCCGTTGACTCTGACACGGTCCCATCCATCCATCACTTTCTGAAGAGCTGCCTCCACCTCCTTGAATGATGGCCACTTATCGAAAACAATAGTTATGTTATATGTATATTATAAGATGACAACGTTATGCACTTCACTTACTTGAGATGTCAGTAGCGTCCTCCTGGGCAACGACGATTTCCTTCGAGCCGACAATCATGTTCTGCTCCATCGGTTCAATTAAAATAGTGTATTAATTAATTGTTTACACGGGACTAAAAACATAACAACAGTTGATTCCCCCACAGTATTTGAATTTCGCGCGAGTTCCGGCGCACCATTTAGTCTCCGGAAAAACTCACAAAAAGAGTCCATGCAATGGATGGGCGAAAATGAACCAATTTAAATCGGTCCTATTTCCTTGGTTATTGATGTTTTATGATTGGAGTGAACTGCAATTACTAGCTAAATGGATGTCCTTTCATGTGCAACAGAAATATGCAAGATAAAGCTTATACTCGATTTGTGGGAAATTGATCTCGACACCAATGCTACGGGTATGGGCAAAAACGAGCCATTTTGAGACCTTTATTGTGTAAGGTCAGAGTGACCTACAAAGGTCAAAATGGGTTTCAAATGTTCTCCAGGCTTAACCATTTCAGAATATGTCTGTGATCACGTTCAGTGAGTTATCGGAGGCTGGTAACACGCTGTGGAAGACAATGAGATTCTCTGCATGACAATTAATTTTCATGCATGATAATTCCAAAATATGCATTTCCAATTGTTCTTATTCGGATTACGTAGGTCAAACCGACATATGCAAATGGAACAAAGTACATAAAACCTAAATTTCAAGTAGTTGATGTTTAGTTGGTTTGGCACCGATGAAATGGTGTTAACTTCTAAGTTTGTGTGTGTGTGGATATGCAAATAAATATTGCAGGTATATAATATGAATTGTGAGCAGAGGAATAGATTATGTGAATTATTACACACACACAGATTATTACATC
Organism: Isotomurus plumosus; assembly: GCA_034696705.1. Taxonomy (NCBI): domain Eukaryota; kingdom Metazoa; phylum Arthropoda; class Collembola; order Entomobryomorpha; family Isotomidae; genus Isotomurus; species Isotomurus plumosus. The sequence continues at coordinate 2,588 of JAQIWV010000012.1, forward strand.
GGATAATAATTGAAATAGGAACAAAACAAAGAAAATTGTCATAAAGTGCAGCAGACAAATGATTAACATGGTGTGTGTAGCGAGTCAGAGTAGGGAACAAGCATTGGCTTTTTTGTGTGGGGGTTTTAGGAATTATCATGCATCGAAGGCGAATTATCATGCAACGTGCTATTCTTATGGGCGATTTTGAACCATTTGAGATTCGTCATAATTACATTGATAATTTGAATAACAAACATAAGAATTGCTTGAATGATGCATTTGACTGTCCGCTTTCATACGAAGTCAACATAACGCTCCGCTGTCGGCGGAGGAGGCTGATGGAACAACTGGAGGGGGACAGGAGGGCTCGCCACATAAGCCAACGAGTTCCTCACCAACGCAACTTTCGCTCCATCCAAGTGCTAACAAAGTTCCCCCAAGTTAAAGGTACATGATGAACACGCCTGCAATCATTTCTCTCAAGACTCCATCCTACGAAGGAATTGAAAGCGTTGCGGTTGGGGCAACAAACAACAACGGCAACTTCTTCTTCACACACAAGAATCTGTGAAAAAGGTCCATGTGGAGACAGACTTGTCGAAGAAGGTCTTGCTGATGGAGACACATCCGATGTGTTTTTGGACACCGAAGAAAGATCTTCGTCCTATTATGGGCACTACAAGAACGGGTCACAGGTGACTTGCTGCCGGAAGACCATTAGAGATTTATTTGTATGGCCCCTACGGAGCTCCATCAAGCCACATATTTTGGGCAGAACATGCTGTGTTGATTGCCACTGGAATCTGGGTCACACCGTTCGCCTCCATTCTTCAGTCTATCTGGCTTCGGTACTGGGCAACAGGGGTCTGTTGTCCCAAATGCAAATTCACATGTTGCGAGGAATTACCACAGTCTGTCCTCAATCTGAAAAAGGTGGATTTCTTCTGGATCAATCGAGACCAAAAGTCATTCGAGTGGTTTGTCCATTTGCTTTCCATGCTGGAAACTGAGCAGGCGGAACTTGGAGGTGCGATGGAGCGTTTCCTAGACACGCACATGTACATCACGAGTGCTCTACAGAAGACAGACATGAAAGCTGTCGGTCTTCAAGTAGCTCCAGATCTTCTTCATGAAAGGGAGAATAGAGACTTGATTACTGGACTCAAGACTAAAATCACGCAGGAAGACCAAAGTGGAGCAAAGTTTTCCAGCGACTTGCTGACCTGAAGAAGGGCAAGATTACAGTATTATACTGCGGTCCATCAGCACTCGCGAGGACTATCTTCAATTATAAATGGGACGAGTTCGGATTCTCATTTAGAAAAAAGTTGTTTTAATTTCCGTTTACTTGGATCAATATCAATCGCACTTCCAGAGAAAACGTTTGTTCCTTTCTGTATTTAATTTACATTTAATCACACACCGTTTAAGATTCACTCGATTACACACAATTTTATTCACCCATCATTAAAGCTTTATCTTTCTGTTTTGAAAGAATTTTTTTCTTCTCCGTCTGTGTTGGTTGAGGAGAAGGAGCAACTAGTTCCTCAGGAGAGGCCAGTGGAAGACTTGACTCCACTCGTCTTCAAGCCAACGCGGGTGCAGCCGAAGCAGGAGAAACCCAAACCGATGAAGAGGGACAACTGCAGCAGCTCAAGACAAGAACGTCACTTTTGTTTCTCCCTAAGTTGAAGAAGAAGCTGACGTTGTTGTTGCTGCTCCCAAAAAAGTTCCAAATGTTCCATAACCTGTTGACATTCCAGCAGAAGCTGAGGAAGCGAAGCCGAAGAGGAAACGTGACAAGGCAGCTGCTACTCAAGAGAAAGACATTAGTTTCATGTCACCCCAAGAACAACAAGAAGAACCAGTCTCCTGCTACAGCAGCTCCTGCAGAACAGATCGCTGTGAAACCAGTTCCAGTGATTCCAGCTATCCAGCTGCTCCAGTACAAGACCAACCAAAGACGAAAAAAGTCCCTGTGGCCGCCGCACCAGTTGAGGCCAAGAAACCATCTCCGGTTAAAAAGGAGGAACCCACGTGGAGAGGCCGAGGGAGAAGATTTCTCAGGAGAAGCGAGGGGAAGAAGTCGGTGAGGCCCCAGTCCAGCTGCTCCAAAGACTTACCAGAGGGAGGCAAAGAAGGTCAAGAAACCCGCTGGTGAAGGAAAGGTGGCAAAGAAACAAGAACAACCCGTAGAGTTTGTCTCTCCTTCCGTTGCACCTGAAGAGAAGCAGCAACCGGAAGCCTTACCCTCCGCACCAGCACCAAAGCAGAAAGAGCAACAAGTCTGCGAAGACGTTCCAAGGAGGAAGGCCAAGAATGACGCCAAGCAAGAACAACCAATCTCATTTACGTCCCCTGAAGACTCCGCTCCAGCTGAACCAACTAAGGAACTCGTTGCTCCTCAAGAGCCGCTTAAGATTCAGCCACAGCAGCCTAAGAAGGAGGAGGAAGCTTTGAGTGAAGATGTTCCAAGGAAAAAGGAGAAGACATCAGCTAAGCTTGACCAACCCATCGTCTTCAGTTCGCCTGCAGTTGTTCCTGAGGCTGAGCAGCCAACATTTGCTCCAAAGGAAGATGGTGTCAAATTGAAACCAGTGGTTCCTGCAGCGGAAGACCGACCTGTGAAGAAGGAGAAGGTCAGGGCAAATCAGGAGCAGCCGGTGCAATTCCAAACACCAACTGTGGTCGCTCCTGAGGAGGAGCAGAAGACTGAAGACAAAGGTTGTCCAGGAACAGACTGTAACCTTCACTTCACCAGTCCAACTGTTGAAGAGGAGCACGAAACTGTGACTGAAGAAGTGATTGGAGCCACTGGAGAGGTCAGGACAGTGAGGACCACAAAGAAGGTCAAGACTGAAAAGAAATCTGTGACCTTTGCCACGTCTCCTGAAGAACCAGGAGCTGTCATTGAAGAAATTTTCGTAGAAGAAGGTCCTCAGGAGGTTCCTCAACAAGAGGAACAGCAGCAAGAGTACAAGCGAACGAAGAAGACGAAAAAGACAGTAGTGACCAAGTAAGGTCAGGTCACGTTCACTTCCCCTAGTTCCCCTGAGGAACCCTCAGTTGAAATCCAAGAAATTGTTGAAGACTAACCACAGCAGCAACCTCTGCAACGACGGCAAGAAGAGCAGACGGTTGTTGGGAGCACAAGCGGGTTTCACACAAAACAAAGGTTGTCCAAGAATCTCGAGTACTGTTTGGGTCTCCAGGAGAGTTTGTTGCAGAAGAGGGTCAGATCCCTCAGGAGCAACAAGAAGACATTCCTCAGCTGAAGCCGATTGAGAGGAAAGAAGAAGAACCCAAAGTTTACGAGAGAGGCGCTAGGAAGAAGAAGCCAAAGGCTGTGGCAGAGCAAGAACAACCACTCGAGGTCCAATCACCAGCCGCTGCTGAAGAACAATTCCAGCGAGAACAACCAGAAGAACCTGCTGCTCCAGCTTCAGCAGAAGACAAGCCGAAGAAGAAGAAGAAAGTAAAGGAAGCTGCAGCTGCCGATTAAGAAAAACCCCTCGAGTTACAATCTCCAACCGTTGCTGAGGAAGAACAAGTTCAACCTGGTCAACCAGAACCAAATGTTCCAATTGCAGCAGTCGCTGAAGACAAACCAAAGAAGAAGAAGAGACAAAGGAGGTTGCTGCAGCTGAAGAGGAAAGACCCTTGGAGTTCCAGTCACCTGCATCTCCAGCCGAAGAAGCTGCAGCTGAAGTTCCAATAGTCGCGAATGAGCCAAAGCCAAGAAAGCCAAAGACTGAAGAGGAAGTTCACGAACAGCCCCAGAAGACGATAAAGATGAAAGCTGACGCCAAGATGGAACAGTCAATAATCTTTTCGTCTCCGTCTGCGTTGGTTGAGGAGGAGGAGCAAAGAGTTCCTCAGGAGAGGCCAGTGGAAGACTTGACTCCACTCGTCTTCAAGCCAAGGCCAGAGCAGCCGAAGCAGGAGGAACCCAAACCGAAGAAGAAGAGGGACAAGACTACTGCAGCTCAAGACAAGGACGTCACTTTTGTTTCTCCAGAAGTTGAAGAAGAAGGTGACGTTGTTGTTGCTGCTCGCAAAGAAGTTCCATTTGTTCCAAAACCTGTTGACATTCCAACAGCAGCTGAGGAAGCAAAGCCGAAGAAGAGACGTGACAAGGCAGCTGCTACTCAAGAGAAAGACATTAGTTTCATGTCGCCCCAAGTACAAGAAGAACAACCAGAGACTCCTGTTCCAGCAGCAGCTCCTGTAGAACAGATCGCTGTGAAACCTGTTCCAGTGACTCCAGCTGCTCCAGTACAAGAACAACCAAAAACGAAAAAAGTCCATGTTGACGCAGCTCAGGACAAACCAGTGGAGTTCGTGTCCCCTCAGGTAGCTCCTGAGGAACCTGCTGCTCCAGCAGCTCCTGAAGAAACTCCAGCAGCACCGCAGGAGCAGACACCTCAAGTTCCCGTTTGGAAACGCGGTGAGAAGAAGAAGAAGCCTTCAGCAGCACCCAAACCTGAAGAAGTTGCTGTCCCAGCAGAAGCTGAAGCTGAGAAGCCCAAGAAGAAGAAAGTGGTGCAACGTCCGAAACCAGAGGAGCCAGCAGCTCCAGAGGCTGTGAAGCTGCGTCCGATCCCTCAGGAGGTCACAGAGGAAACGACAGAGCACAAAACTCGTTGTGAAGGGAATGTACGTCGAGGTCATCGAACTCGACACTCCTCAACCGGAAACGTCCTCAATGGAAATCAAGCCAGAAGCTCCTGCAGAAACTCCAAAACCGACAGCCACTAAACCAGTAGAGGAAGCTCCCTCACCAAAACCGAAATGGCAGTGCCAGAAGATCAACCGCTCCCGGATAGAGATGAACCCGAAGGTGTCCGAGTTTATGGCTGTCCAGCTGAAGAAGACGGAGCGAGTTCGTCGGAAGATCTCGAAGGAGTCATTGGAGGAAGTAGATTTGAAGCCAGTCCCACGCCAGTTGCCTCAGCAGTAGGACCAAACGACTGAAGAGATGGAGGAAATCCAGTACGAGCGAATTGAGTCGCGTCATCGCTCCTCCACTCAGCAACAGCAAATCGCCCGCGTCTCCCGACCGGAAAACCTCAAGCGTCCATGTTCAGCTTCGGCCTGAAACCGCAAGTCTGTCAGCTCGGCAGCGACGTCACTTTCGAAATCGCCACGAACGAAGCAGAAGAGCAAGTCGTCTGGATGAAGGACGAAGCTCGTCTCGTTCCAAACGAACGCGCGACAACCATTTCCGACCACGTCATCAGAATCACACACGTCTCCAAGATGGACGAAGGCGTCTTCTCGGTTGAAGCCAAAAACACACTCGGAGTCGCAAAGTCTTCCAATAACCTCGTCGTCACCGAACACACCGACAAACGTACGATTAATACTAATCGCTTACGGTGGTGGTGCCAACAACGCTCTCATCATCAACTCTCATATTATTACAGGGCTAAGTATTTATTGTTGTGTAGTTCGTGAGCGGATTGTGTGTCCTTTGGAAGCACGTCAGGTTGGGGAAGGAGCCAGAGACCTCGTCATGCGGGTGGACTACGACAAGTGGGACTCGACAGACGTCAGGTGGTTCCACAATGACAAGGAAGTCAAGTCGGGAACTGTAAACAGAATCATTGACTCTGGGGAACACACGTCAACTCTCAAAGTGAACAAGTTCGAGGCCAAGAACGCGAGTGGCCGGTGGGGAAGCATTCCAAGTCATCCTGCACTGTCAGAGCGAAGGCTGGTGAGTAGTACACACACAAGCGCTCTGTTCCAAGTAAAGCTAACAGATTAAAAATATACGGGGTGTTGTGTAGACTCGGTTGTGGAGGAGGGAAGTCCCTGGATCCGCTACCACTTGGACGAGAAGATGTTCCACGCCGGCAACCCGAACATCTTGCAAGTGGCCTCCAAGCCCGAGTGCTCCTTCCAGTGGTTCTGTGGGGACGAGCCTCTGGAGTCCAACTCCCCCGACGTCTGCATCCATTCGGAAGGAAACAAGTCTGTTCTCCTGCGACAAGCCAAGGAAGGAGAGTACACCGTCAGAGCTGAGAACGTCCTCGGTGCCGTCACGTCAACCGCCTCACTGAGACCACCGCCACGGAAGTCACACCGACGTTCACCGTGCCTCTCCCCACCACCGTTAACCTCATGGACGGAGACGAAGTGACGCTTTGCTGTCAGGTGTCAGGGTCTTTAAGCCCCAACCCCCCACATTACGTGGCTCCACAACGGAGAGGAAATCAAAGAGAAGCCAAAGAACATTGTCATCAAGTAGACTGACGAGGGCGTCTGCACTCTCAAAATCACCGAAGTCGTCCCGGAGGACTCCGGAGAGTTCCTCTGCAGGGTCACCGACAACAAAGGACACTCGGACCTCACCAGGGCCGTCATTAACGTCGAAGGTATCAACACACTAATTCTTGTTCTGGGGCACACTGAGAATTGACTACTTACTCTGTTCCTCAGCGTATTCGTACGTGCCTGACAGTGAGATAAACGAGACGATCCACACGATGGGGGTCAGAGGACAAGAACGTGATAATGGAGGAGGACGAGGACGTCCCAGAAGGCGCTCCTTCCTTCTCCCAGTCCCTCGAGCCAATCACCTCCGTTCAGGACGGACAACTCACCATGTAATAACATCTCCGAGGAAGTCTCAATCACTGGACCTCTAACAAGTGATCACTCTTGACGACCTCACGAGAACCGAGCTGCTGTGACAATTCGGGAAATAATCTTCAGAGGGTAAAGAACAGATCCAGTACTCCGTCGTCTCCACATCCACCTGCCAATACTCAGATGTCCACATGGCCTAACGTTGAAGATTCCATACAGTTTGAGAGAGCAGCTTGTGCAATTATGAATGAAAGGCCTCATACTATCTCATCTGGTAAGTTCATTATTCTTTGTTATTTTTTTATTTCAGATTTCCAAATTAAACTTTTGAGACTTGAGGCCAGCTTTCTCAAATAATTTATTGTGTATTACTGCTTTTGCTTTTGAAGCTTATGAAAGGGGTCACCAAAGGCCACCGTTGACCGTGTACACTTTTCAACCACCGGATGCCGGTAATCATCCAACTAGCCCTTCGTCTACACCAGTTGTTACTCCGTTAAAGGAACCTCAGATTAGCAGTATTCAAAGTATGGTTTATCTTTATCTTTTGCTGATTTACAGTTGGTCCTTCACTTGTTCTGTCTCATAATGTTAAAGTATATGCTAATCCGAAAACTTCCGTGGAATTCCAGGTGGAATCTACCAAGGTGCTTCTGAAATATATGGAATTTTAAGAGGAAACCGATCTTCTGATTCGAAACCACCAGTTCCCAAACGTTGTTCTTCCCTGGAGCGTCCACAATCTATGAATGCTGGAAGTGGAGGAAACTCGTGTCCTACACCAAAACCTTTACCTAAAAACAGTAAATCTAGAGAAACGAGGAATAAAGTTCCAGAAGAAAGCCTAAATAGCAAGTATGCATGTATGCAGTATGCAAGTATCCCGGACTTCAATCAATCATCGGATGACATGAGTAAGTAATCTTGTCGAATTCTACTTAGCCTGTCCATTAGTCTATTGAATAATTAGGTGCCATTAGGTTAGTTCTCATCTCATATGCACTCGTGGAACATCAGTGCAGTTATTTTCTGCTGTTGGTGTTGAGATTCTTGAGATGTGTTTTTAATTACACTTTGAGTTTTAATTTCACACTTGTAACTTTCAGAAATGAGTCTAGTAGATTAGGTTTTTCAGTGTGTGAGTACTGTGAGTAGGAGTAGGAGTAGTCTTTCCGGAGATAAAGAAATCTGAGCCGATAATAACGCCACCAAAACTTTTCAAAAGTTGAAATGTCCTTGTTACTCTTTTGTAGTTGTTCCTCAACCTGTCTACGTGAATATGCACGAGTTGAATCAAATGGCATCAGCAAAGGGGCACCGTCAAGCCGAGATGGACTTGCCTCCTCCTCCTCCTGAATTAATGGATGCAGCAAGCAAGGTAAAGTAATTCAATACTTGTTAATATTATTATGTTACTCCGTCATCTCCGGTGCCTAGAAAACTTAAGAATTGCTTTTGTTTACCGTCTAAGTCTGATCTCCAACTTTAAGTTAAAGCTTGCGTCAAATGAAAGTTTTTTGTCATTTGCTTTATCAGGCCGAACCTCCATTATGTGACTGCCACACTTCCAGAGAAATAATTCATTACTCCTGCACACTCGAGTAGCGTAGTAAGGAACATAAAATTACTTCTAACATAATCAGTTACGGCTGTTTGTAGTTCGTATCGAGATCGACTTTCATATGTAGTATAGCCACATTCTGTTCACCTATTCTTTATTTTCCAAATGAGATGAGAGATCTCAATCTGTGTATAGTTCTGATGTATAATTTTGTTGCTGAACGGGAATAGAATTCATCCTCATGTGCTAGTCAGAAAGTGCTGATGCATAGCATAGAAGAGGAGTAGAAAGGGTTATATTATATGCACACAGCCAGTGAATAGTCGTGGTTCATTCATTAGTTTAAAATAAGATTATAATGGTTGCATATCGAAGTAAACACGTTGGTCTATCAGACTTGAGACTGTTCAGTTCAGACAGCAATTCAACGTCAGAATTGTTGTAGCTATTGTTAGAATAAAGGCCAAGCTGAAGTTGAAGCACAAAATTTTTTTGCAAGAAGAGGTTTAATAGCCCCACGAAGCTGGCAGAAAAGAAAGTTTTCACTGAATTTGTTTGAGGCATGATAAATTATATTCTTACTAATCGCAAAGCTTTTGTTGGGTTTTGACATTTAGACGGAACGAGTTGCGAGCAACGGAAAAGGTGAGGGTTCTCTTACCTCGAGTGGATACGGAAGCCAACATCAAATCGGAGGCTATGTAGAAGACAAACACTCGACTCCTAATCACTCCTCCGACATTTATGGATCGACTGCAGTTGAAGGTGATTCAAGCAACTCTGGACTCTTTTCTCGTGCTAACGTATCCAAAACTGATGAGTTCCGCATGGAATTGCAAAGCATGGTCAACTCTATGCATTCCATTTCTGAGTCCTTTTCTGAGCCAAGTTGCCATCAAAATAGTCCGGCATCCGCAGGTCACTACGCACAGAGTAACGTAGTCAAGGGTGGTTGCAATGATCCCCTGTACGACATTCCTGAGACAGGTAAGTTTCGGGGAGACGGGGAACCTATTGACGACCACCTTAGCTTCTGTAGCAGCAGGTCAGAGGAAGATAGAAATGTAGGTGAAGTTCCTAGTTGTCTCTCGAATAGAAGTGGCATAGCTTATCTCCTTCAGAATCGTCACCGTAGTTTACAATCCAGCAATTCGTACGATTCCTCTTCGATGTCCAGCTCAGATCTGATGAACCATAATTCTCCGTCCTTATTTGGCTACGAAAAGACTGAAAACAATGGACCAGTGTCTTTACCATTAAACACTGCAACAATTCATCGTCACTATGCTAATCCCCAGATTCCTGTTTTGAATGGGAGTTCTCGTTTTGGTGGAAATAATAATTCTGCTGGTGCTGGGAGGTCCAGCACAAATCACACTCACGTAGGCTTGTACAGTAATAATAGTTTACCTCGCCCACACTCTATTGCTGCTCCTCAGCAATCTAGTTTTATGAAGCATCGACTCTCCGTGGCTAAGAAACGTGATTTTGTTTCTAAAGGTGATTCCAAATATAAAGAAATATCATCATTTGAGAGCTCCCCTGTCAAAGTTAGCGTCGAGTTTTTTTGTTTCAAACGTAGTCAAATATACGGTGCTTTTACTGTACAATATGTCTTTGTTGCGATTCAGTTTCAGTTGACCAAACTGATAAACACATCCTCATATAAATAATTGCAACTATAGATTTACACAAGTTTCCTGTAGGAAATAAGATTACTTAGAATTCGTCTCCTAATCTTCCAGTAATTTTTAATGATGTAGTACAAGTTCGATTTTGATTTATCAACCGGTATGAATATGTGTACTTAATTAAACGTTAATTATAACGCAAGTTTCCTGTAGATCGTACATTATTACACAATGGTACTTAGTACGTGCATTAAAACCAAACCGCAGCTTTCACTCTTTCAAAGTTCATACGGTGCTGCTGATTAAGTAGCCACTAAAGTAAAATGACATTAGTATTAAGTGTACCAAACCCTAATTTGCAATATTATTTATTAATCTTGCCGCGTGTGTAGCAAGTGTCAAAAGCTGAGTAGGTATAAAAACGGTTCTGAAAAGAAGTTACCGTTTAGTTGTCTAAGCATGTCCAAATGATCGTGTTCAATAAACGAGCTGCACTAATTATTATTTACCTCTGTATCATTTTGCTGTTGATTTGTGCATGTGATTTTATTTTCATATTATTAATTGCTCTGCTTGTCAGCAAGTGTTGTTTCATGATTGACGGTCTGACCAAGTTTGAAACTTCTGCTTCTCCGAGTTGTTTTACTGTCTCTCTGTCAATTCAGTTCAGTAAGTACAGAAATGTTTTTATGATTGATATGCTTGTTTTGCTTGAACTTTGATATTTTTAGTAGTATTTATTTTTGTTTTGTTGATTTAATTTACAGGCCGTAGACTAAATGAGACAAATGAGACTCAACGACTAAAAGTATCTGCAGTGAGTGTGAGCCTATGTACTTTAGTTGAGGAGAATTAGGTCTTGTGATTTCAATATGAATGTGAGACACCTTAAGCTTTTAGTGTAGAAAGAAGGAGGGTGGAATGGTCAAACATTTGTGAGTAAAAAATGTCTATGTTAGTGTATTTGTATTTCTGTTGGAGAGAAGAAGGATTTCGTTCGTGTAGACAGTGTAGAGTGAGCAGATTTATTCAACAGCAAATGAAATGAGTAAAAAGCTTCAGGAATTAAACCAAAACACTAAGAGACTCTCTCCCACATTCTCCTAATTTACCCGGATGTGCAATGAAAGTGAAAATTAACAGAGTTTCCTTTTCCTTGCAGTGTGTCCTCCTGGGAGACAGCCAACAACATCAGGACCATCTGAGTCTCACTCGTCCAGGCGGAACTCGTGTGGAGCTCTGGAGAAACCCCCTCCGCCCATCCGCAGAAATTCGTCCATCTCAGCGTCTCCTTCCAGACTTTCTCCACTTCCGTTGTCTCCGTCACACGAGCACAACAATTTCTCATCTTCCGTTCCGAATTCCTCCTACCATCCCTCGCCTTTGGCTCAAAATAACACCAACAACTCACACGCATTCCCCATTTACATTCAGAACCCCACGTACAGTCAAAAAGGAAGCAGCGTCAACAGCAATGGAAATAGTTCTCAAGGGTCTCAGGACAGCAGAGAAACCACCCCTCATGCTTCGATGGAGAACTTGCCTCCCCCACCTCCGTATCTTATAGACCAGAGTCACAGTGGAGGTTCCTTAAGTCATGCTGCAGCAACTGCTGCAGAAGATGCGAAACAATCAAAACGAAGAAACGAATCAGCGTGGCTGACACGATTAAAACATTAACAGAAAAGAATCATCACCTAGCAAGTCCGAACTCAATGAGACGATCACAGTCGATTAGGCAAACTGGAGAGGAAATGAAAGAAAAACATGTTTGCTCTGGAGCTTCCGGCAATCAGAGAGACCGATGGAGAGGGTCTGCTAATAACGTACAGTCCAGTATTTCTAAAAGCAGCAGAGCCAAGTGCTGAACCAGAAGCTGGCTCAGCATCAGAATAAAACATCTTTTTCCGGAAGCCCAGGACACCAGCAACAACACGCATCAGCTATTCCTCATTATAATTATCATCCGAGTCATCATGGACAGAATCAGCCTCTCTATCAACACGTCGCTCATCCTCACGCAACCCAAACTCAATCATCGCAAGCAATTTACTCGCAGGTTTATCAATCAGTCCAACAGTCCCAACCAATTTATCAACAATTCATTCCTTCCCATGTCAGTCATCCTAGTCACCCAAGTCATCATCACCAAAACCAAATGAGCTCGGAATGCACCAACAACACGGGAACAAGCAACACCAACACGTCAAGTCCTCGAACACCTCGTCGCTTTTCCGAAGAGTTGCTGAAGTCCACCTCCGAATGAAAGGAAAAGCCCGTCGTACAATCCATTCCCACAATATCCGCATATGCAGCAGCATCAGCAACATAATATTCCCATTCCCAATAATAAACCTACAAGATTTGCGTCCAACCTTGTAGCATCTGTCTCATTTCACCAAAAGAGAAACAGCGTAGGAGAAATCTCACGAGCTTTCCGTGTCCGGCAGTGCAAAGTACGAGCAGATTCAGGAGATGTCGACCAGCATTGGAGGGGACCCTGAAGGAATTATTGCCTTGCTGGAGAGACCAAGGAGGCGACGATTGGCTTTTGCTCTCAGCTTTGCACAGACTTTGTAGGAGAGAGTTATCAACGGATTTACCTCACACAGGGAATACATACTTGTATATCTCAATGAATGAATTTCTTATTGTCAAAATTATACTCGAACTCTGTAACCCAATGTATTAAAATTAGCAATAATGAATCTACTTGAATATTCGGAAAGACTGGTTTAGTTTAATATTATTTAGGTGCACGCTAATGTATTAACTTGTAAAGAGCTGAAGAAATTAAAGACCCAAATTGAACAAGAACTGTGTATATAGTAAGTGTGACCTACAGAGATTGGTTAACTTGTCACGTAGACTTGTGTAGAAATGTAGTTTTAGTTGAGAGTTTAGGATAAGACTTAATCACACTATTTGTACTATCCTGTTAATTCATTTAATTAATAATTGCCTCGCTTAGTTCGGGTAATTTGCTTGCCGATTAAAAGAGACTGTACAATGTGCAATATTTGTATTTTTAGAAATATAACTTGTCTGATCAAAAAGTTAATTTGTCGTGTCTTCACATTACCTCGTCTGTCATTTAGTGTCATAACTGTAATAATATTGTATGCAGTATGGAGTCAAATGTCAAATAGTTTACATTTCTGAACTTATCGAAAAGATATCCAAGTCTCATGGACAAACTTCTGAGACTTCTGGAGAGAGTATGGGGTTGTGGTTGTGGCCTTAATCAGAGAAGACTGTAATGGTGAATGAGGACAGATGAGACGACGCGGTGTCCTTCATGGTGGATGGGCATATAAAGGAGATCAGCTAATTGAGGAGAGTTATGAGGAGAATAAAGTTCCACGATGAACGAAAGATGCGCAAAAGAAGAGTTCGATAAACTTTTCGCTAAATACCTTCGCACGAACAAATAACTCTAATCAACTCCATACCAGCCTATCAAATATTAAAATTAAGACTCGGTCGTCCGTCCACACTCGCTCATCTTTAGCTCCACAAGCATCCCTCACACATTAAGCATCTCACATTAAGCACGTCAATAAATCCACCTCCAATTCCAATCCATTCACCAACTCCTTTTGGATGTGTGGAAGACAGATTAACTGAGAGAGAGAGTTAGTTAAAGTTGATGTTGACTGGAATTAGCCATACTGCTCTCTCTCCCACCCAAGGTCAAATCACATTCACTTCCGTTTTTTGCCCGTCCATTGTAATTGCTCGACCTGATGTCACTTAACCGTCTCAACTGCGTTAAACCCAGAGAAAAACCCCTGAATTAACTTTTAGTTGGGCATTTAGCAGCATCGTCCGCAATGGGACTTTTTATTGGCTTCTCAAGCGACCGCAACAACAAAGATGGAAGGAATGGGTATGCAGAGTTATTGTTGTATACTTAGGAAGGCGAGTGTTGAAGAGGGTGGTTCATCCCCATGACCTCCTCCTCCCCCCGATGACCTGTTCCTATCTTCTTCAGCCGCTCCTGTCTCCGCACTGCACTTTGTCTGATGCAACTCCAACAAGTATTTCCTTAGCTTAATCGCTTTCTTCTTCAGCTCACGTTCGTTCTCCTTGAGGTCTGAGATCTTCGTCCACATCTCCTTCGTCGACGACTGGTCAACTACCCACCGAAGGTACATTCCATTCCACAGCCCCTGAACAGTTAGTCCAAAACAATTAATCACCGATATGAATGGAATTGCTCATCGAATGACTCACCAAACTGATGGGATGGACTGATGGCCAAATGACAAGTTGATTAGGCTCGTAGATGGGATTCATATAACTCTGAATTACGTCTGGGCGGTTTATGTGCGACCACAAACTCACTGTCTTTGACATTAACTTAAACTCGTCCCGTTCACACATGTTATCACAAAGGAATGTCCCTGGAACCAAACAACAAACACAGATGATCAGATTTAATCTCAACACTCATCTTATTCCGTCTAATCTCACCAAACTGGGAGGCGTAGGAATGGTGGACAATCGTAATGAGAAAGTGTTCTGAGAACTCAAAGCTGAATGGAAACTGGTTGAATATTTGCCAGACGCAGTCGACGAAGAGGAGGAACGACGGGGCGTAAAGTTTCTTCTGACTCTTCACTGAGCCCAACGTGTAGGCGTACGCTGACTTGGAATGTCTCGTTCCAAAGGGATACCCGCCCTGCAGCCACTCGCGCTCGATAAGCGCTTCAAATCCTCGGATACTTCGGCAGTCTGGATTCAGGATTATCTGAGTCAAGGATGTCACTGCAAGTGTCAAGTCAATTCCATCCGCTCCGTGGATAAGGACGGAAGTGCTTTCCTACAGTCGAGCAAATTGTGTCAATAAGCATTAATGAACTATAGAATTGACTAGTCTCTGGAATGTGTTGTCACCTGGTCGAGACACTGAGCAACCAGACAAGCACAGTTGAGTGTATCCCGAACATTCGTAAGCCAATTGGAAGAGTCGAGCTGCTTCAGCCAATTGTCCATCGACGCCGACGTTTCATTTGACGCTGCAGGTGGAATAAAGAAGCTCAATTAAGATAATTAATTGCAGGTAGTAGGGAAGAAGAGTACCTTCGATGAGTTTGTAGAGGGACTCGAGGAGATTGTAATGTCTGTCGATGGGCTTGTGGATCCGTCGCCACTGCGGGTAGGTCATTTCCATTTCGAACCCGCCTCCTTTGGACTGCCAATCAAATAGTAATTCCTGAATTATGTCAACCCCAGCGAGGCTACTTTAGTGCTCAGAATCACTACCGATCGATGGACACCACTAAAGGAAAAGAGCGACTCGGGAAGCGACTACTGAACTGACCGCATGCAAACTCAATCGAAGGGCGAGGGTAGTGACAACTGAGGCAACTACGACGTCTTCAAGTTTCCAAGAAGAACGACAGCTAAAATTCTTCGTGCATACTGTCATTCCCACACTCACCTTCGCCGTCTGCGCCAACGACTGCGACCGCGTGTTGATTATGTAGCCGCGCTTCCCCGGACCCAGAATCGCGTTTATCAGCCGCTCGTCCTCCTTGCAGCGCCGTCCCGACGGCCCCACCAGCGGCTCCCCACTCCGCAGCAACACTGCTCCGTTCTCGTGGCGGTAGCACAGCACCGGAAACCGACCTCCTTGCTTTTCCTGGAACTCCTTTCGAAACCACCACCGACTTCGGGTACGACTTGCACACCTAGACACAAATACACAAGCTGCATACTTCACGTCATAGTTCATGTCTTGAGTAATGTGACGTACGGCATAGTCTTTGTTGACGTGGCTTATCCGCCACTCGTTCTCCGACTGCAGAATCAATTTGGAGAACTCTGCGTCAGGGGAAAAACCGGTCCAGCCGTCTTTCACGATTTTGGACGTCGGACGGTAGAAGTACGGGTACAGCAGACTCACCGACTCTGCAACGTCATCCCGTCACGTCAAATCAGCACTTCAGTTTTAAGTGTTTCCCTAATTAACTTACTAACATTGGAGAGGAGTTCTACAGAATCTGCAGCGTTGTTGAAGTCATCAGTGTTGGTAATGTCGAGGTGGGTAACGGCAAAGTCTTTGCATTTGTGGACGACACTTCCTCCCCCGAACGTTGACGGTCTTCGCTCCAACACGTCAATATTCTTGTGCAGCATCTGACGTGGAAGGATAAAAGACTTGAGTTGTTTACGTAAATTGTAAATAGACATGAGGTGTTGTTGTTGTTACCCAGAGCTCCTCGTCGGGCTGTGTGCGGGAGGAGAGGATGAGGTGGTGTCCGGAAACTCTTTCGGTTTCCTCTCTGCTTCTTTCTTCAAGCGTTACATTTCCATTTTGACGATAGGAAGAAGCGGTCGTCTGTCTTGCGCTCGGAAAGACCAAATCTTGAACTTACCCCATTGTTGTCGGTAAGAGGGGACGTACAGGCAGTCGACGAAGAAAGCGAAAAAGCGCCGAGGAAGGTTTCCTGTTTCCAGGAGTAAATATATTAATATAAGCTTTCAAATGTTTATCTTATCTGACTTACCCAGCTTAGCACCGACACTGAAGAGAGGAGACAACGGAGAACAAGGGCACAAAAAGGACTTCCGGGTCTCCTCAGGCCACTCGACGTCTTCCCCTCAACACGTCAACTGAAACTCTAGTCTGCTAGGAATGAAGCTCCCTGCATCCGTCCTCCTCCTCCTTCTCAAAGGAGCAGTGCAGGTCAAAGGTCGCGTCCTATCTCAACCAACAATCCCTCAAGTAACTCTAACTCTCAACTTTCCAAGTCTCACCTTCCCCAACCGCTAGTCTCACTTTTCCCCACTCACTCGTCTTGTCTGCTGCACGCAGGAGCGGAGGACCCAGGAGTTTTGTTGGAGAGGAGGTCGTGGAGCCCCAAAACAAAAACCGTTACCGGGGCACTCAGAGAATACACTTGAGGAGTGGAAGGTGGCGTCCTCGTGGGACGAAGAGGAGTAAGGGGCCATCCATAAATCACGCGCTTGGGTTTGGGGGAGGGGGGGGGTTTCATTAAAGAGCACAATTTTTGGGGAGGGGGGTTTGAGCCAAAAGCACGTGCTGATTAAAAAAAAATTTTGTTAGTGTAAAAAATGCCTTTCTACACATTTTGAATGTTGCAGATCCGGTTCCTCAAGTATTCCACTACAAGTCTTTTCTTCTTTAAAATTGAAAAGAACTAAACTAGAATAAGCTTTCATACTTGTATTAAAAATTGAGATTTAATATTTCATTATATAAACAAATTTTGACTTAACACTAAAAATTCTAAACTTGGTCGACAACTGATGATCATTTAGTTAACATTTTAAAGACATAATTAATTACTTAAGAGGATTAATCTCAAGTAATTTTTAAAAATTAAATAAATGTAGGAAAAAAGTAACAAGATTGTTATCACCTAAAATGAATTTGAATATTTTTTATAAATCAGACATCCTAGTGTCTCACATTCTTTGCAGTGAAATAAAAATTTTGCTATTATAAAATTGATTCAATATTAAATAAAACTAACCTGGAAGTGTGTGATTTTGAATGATTTCACATTGAATTACTCATTACTGAAATTGTTATTAACCCTCGTGTACAATAAAACTTTCGAAATATTTTTTACATAAATGTTCACAAAGAAAACCATTCATCTTTCTTGTGTCGTCGTTTTTCAAAATATCAATGAGTTTTCGATTTAAATACAAATAAAGTGTACTGTTCGAAATATAATTATTGCTTTTAAAATATTAAAATTTTAATACTCGCAACAGTTGCAACACGTATGTATCTTTAAAAACTCAAATGTATATTCGTTTAAAAACTACCTGAAAACATTAATTTGTGCATTTAATTTTTTCGAAAAAGCACAGGCTCTTTGGGGGGAGGGGAGGGGTTGACGAAAAAAGCACTAAGTGTCACAAGGGGGGAGGGGGTCAAAAATCGAATTAAAAAGAAGCACGTGATTTATGCATGGCCCCTAACGGCGGGAAAAGAAGTCGAGTGTAGTTGTTGCTCCTCGCTCACCTTGTGCTCGTCCCTCACTTACCGTGTGCTCGCCATTCTTCAACCCCCAACACCCACCGACACGCTCTGTCCTTCCCACGAGGTCACAGGTCAAGATGTCAGAGGGGTTCCTTCGAATCCTTCCCCCTCCTCACCAGCAGAACCCATCGGTTTTTTTCCGCATTTGCGGGGAGGACAAGCGACCTGGGGGCTACTCTCTCGTCGACGCCAACGGAGACCCCAAGTGGCCCACATTCGCCGAGTGCGTCATGTGTAAAGACCGCAGGAGCGAAGAAGGAGTCACAGACGTCCAGCCGTACGGCGACTGTGACTTCATGCACCTCAAATGTCTACACTTCATCTGCAGTCGACTTTGTTTACAGACTCTTCTGGATATGGGTGAGTATCCAAGTTTCGACCTTTTCGACACTACTTAAAATTTTTATTTATTTTATTAATCCTCATGCTTTGTTTTAATTTTTTTCCAGTTTCTCCACCGGCTTGTCCCACTTGTAAACTCAAGTTCGACCCTAACGAAGTAATAAAACGCACCTACCGTCCCTTGGAAATGGTCGAGGCTGTTCCAAGGACCACTGGACCTCAAGCAATTGTTCTCTGTACGTATTGTCTTCGCCAGGAAGAAGGAGTCGCCTGGTGCGAAACGTGTGCTGAAGTTTTGTGCAAACAGTGCGAAGAGGTAAATTAATTTTATATTTTCATATTTCATATTTTAATTTCATAAATCTTTCTTTACATTTAAATAATAATTAATTATGATTTTATTTTATTTGCAGCATCATCCGTTCAGCAAAGCAACTCATAACCACGTCGTCAGCAAAGATATACGAAGCAGAAAGATGACGAAGAGTGGAGATGAAATCGTCCCTGTCTACCGATGTGACACCCACAAGAAACAAACTTTGAGTCAATTTTGCGAAGATTGCGACAAGAAGTTGTGCAATTTGTGCATCGCAACGGACGTCAGTCATGCTGAACACAAAGTTACGGCGGTTGAGCAGTTGCTGAAGGAAATGCGAACACAAATGAATTCTAGTTTACAAATGTTACCGTAAGATTGAACATAATTTAAATAGTCATTTCATTTTTATTCAGCATATTTAAAATAGTGAAGTGAAATATGAAATTAATTGTGGATTCTTTGACAGGAGTTTGTTTACTGCTGGAGCAAAAGCTGAGCAACTTTTAAGGGAACAGGCGAAGATGTGTCTCACAGCTGAGAAGGAGTATTTGACTCGCGAAGCTTCAGCACAATTCTCAAAGTAAGTTTGGAATGGGAAATTCATCTTATTCGAATTTACACAGATTAGTTGCAATTATAAATCAGATTCTTGATTGTTGTTTTTATTGTTTTCAGACTCCTGTCCACGTTAATGCAAAAGGAAATGGCATTAAGGAAAGAGATAACTGAAGAGACTCTGAAGAAAGCTAAAATGCACAATATGAAGCTTGCCAAAGTCAAATCAATTTTACTTCAGTTAAGACAATACAGAAATATAATTCAAATATTGCAAAACTGCACTGATGACGGAATTCTCCTGGAATCCAGACAGTAAGTTTGTTTTTAAATAACATTTAACATTCTTTATTTGTTTTCCTTATTAGATTTTTATTTTATGTGTTTGTCTTTTTGTGCAGCATAATCTCCCATTTCGATGAGTTGAAAAAGCAATACGAAATGTACTTTGAGAAATCCAAAAGGTCTATTTTTGTAGAAGAAGGACATCACTTCATGATGGAGAAAATTACTGCCACCAAAATAAAACCTCGTAAGTCGACAGATTTGACTTTTCCTGTGTTTTACTGAATTTTAAACATAAATTAGATGCAACCTTGACAGATGAATGTTTTGTTCCACTTCAGTAATAAATCGTATGGCCAAGATCAACTATGTTTTCAACCCGAATAGTAAAATGCATCAGACGCTGTATGGAGAACAACGAAGAGCAAATGTTTCTGCGACAATGAATCAACCTCAGGGTGGAATATCCAGTTCACCTGTTCCTGGCAGTAGCACTGGAACCGGAGTCATTCGACATTCGCCGTTCAACATTCAGATGCACCAGTCACTGCCAAATTTGTCGCGTCACTTGACACTTGTGTCTAATCTGACTAATCAGCAGAAGCCGACTGGTACTCCGCCAACCTTAGGTCGACCACGATTGGCCCACAAACCGACTCCCCAGTTGAATGTGATTCATAGACTGTCACTCTCACCGTCTAAACCAAACTCTCCAAACTTCCTGAGGCCTCAGTCAACTATGGAATTTAGACAATCACATCCAACTTATTCACCGTCGAAAAGACAAGTGACCAGTGCTGCCGCTCATGTGAACGGGAACACGAATACTCCAGACAGTAAATCTCCGTTTAAATCGCCTCCTTCTCAAAACTTCGAGTCTCCACTTCCTCTGGGCAGTCCACTTTCACTCGCAAAATTGAAGGCAAGTGGAGTTCGCCTCAATGTCGCTCGCAAGAGGACAAGCGGACGAGTTGGACTTTATGGACACAAGATCGTCCAATCACCTTATTCTCATGTGGAGAACAAGAAAGACGCTCTTTCACCGTATTCAGGAGATAAACGTACGGCTTCACTTGCAGCAGGCCCGATTGCCACTACAAGTCCAAAAAAGTTAAAGGTGGCAACTTCTGCAGAAAACCAAAACTCATCTGGAAACGACTTCTACATGGAAGAAGTTATGGTGGATGATGTGGAAACTGACGAATTTGAAGAAGACTTGTCGCAGAATCCTCCTGAAGACCCGAATGAAATTGTTGTAGAATCAGAACATTTCACAAATACGGTGGACGACGAAGATGACATCATTATGGATTTTGACGCAGAGAGCTTGGAATGCTTCAAGCAACACAACATCTGCAAAGAAAGTGCGTCATCGTCATCATCTGCAGAAGTTATCCTTGCGGAAACTCCGAAAGGCTCTGACGTCGAGTCTGCTGAAGAATTGCCGTCAACAACAAAAGAAAAGAAGTTGAACGAGGAAATTCCAACTTTAAAAGTAAATGGTAAAGGCACTAAAGGCAGTGGAGACGAAAAGACTACAAAAGTTGAAGATTCTTCTCAAGCGAGTCCACAAGGTGTAGTGGAGGACCAGAAAGAAGAAAAGGAAACTACAAATCAAGAGACTGCAGACATTTTTCAGGAGATTCTCGATATTTCGACGGGAGAATCTGTGACCTCAATTACCGAACCTCTGACGTCAAAATCAAAATCACCAAGTCAAAACGAAGACAATAACAAAACAAACGAACACATGGAAGAAAAGAAAAAGGATGAAGACTGTGAGAAGCCCCCAAACTTATTAAAACAGTATGATGTTTCCACTTCCGGAAGTTCCACTAATGAACTCACTCGGACGCCAGAAGCACCTAAAGTTTTTGTGATGGGTCGGAAAACTTCCAGGAAAGCTCAACTCTCTGCCCAAGTCCGTGCTGAATTTGACGAGTAAGTTTTTAAATCTACTAAATTAAACTTGGCAGTAATTTAAATTTGAAATCTCTATTTTCTGTTCAGGTCCGTCAATTCTCCAATAATCCGGCCAGAGACGGTGATCGTGGGTCCTCCAATACTTTCCCCGATTTCTGATTCCTCCTCAGATTCCTCTCCGTTCTCGGCGAAGCGAGCACGTAAGAAGAAATCAATTGATCCTGAGTTTGTCAGTAGTTTGGAAAGTTTCCGAAACACACTGTCTGCAAGAAATACACCCGTAGGGAAACCCGGAAAACGTCTTTCCATGCCGTCCCTGACGACTTGTGATGGGAAATCGACCCCAAAGGCTAATCAATCTAAGAAGAGGAGACAGAAAGGGTCTCCTTCTAAACCATTCAAGAGTAGGAAAACGCTTGAAACTGAAAGCGACTCGCCGCCTGAAAATGGTTATTTTGAAACAGAAAATTGTCTTGAGTTAGAGTTAGATTGAATGCTCTCTTCCTAAATCTCTTGCTCTGTTCTTAATTGTAACACTTTGCCTTGGTATGTATGCAGATTAAGTTCGATTAATTTTGTAAATGTGACTAACTCGGGGCTTTTTGTGTGTTTCGGTTCGACAGATCATGATTCCTTTTTAAACTATCTTCCAGACGGAACAATGAAAGTAACTAATATAGATAATAACGAAGACTATTGCGCTGTCTGTCGGGATGGCGGTGAGGAAGTGATGATCTGCTGTGACGTGTGTCCTAAAGTGTTTCACCTGACGTGCCACACACCTTCTCTCGACGATGTTCCTTCAGATTCTGTGTGGCAGTGTATTTGGTGCAAAACCAAAGATGAAGCTATGGATTTCAAACCTGTTCAGAAGGAAGGCGAAGATGCTGAGCAGACTTGGAATGCATTTGTAAACAATAGGAAGGGAATCGTAACCAGACGGAAGGAGTTTCTGAAGGCTTGCAAATTCTTGGCGGAGATTTACAAGCTGGATGATGGAGTGAGGGTTCGTTATATTGCTGAAACTCTTAAAAAGGTACGCAGATTTACAGAACAATAATACATTATATTTTTGTTCCTGACGGATTATTTAGAGTTGTTTCTAATGTAATTACATTTGGAATTAAAGAGAGTCAAGTCTGATGCTTTGGATTTACATGGAATTCGGGACAAACTAAATGGAAACTGCCCTTCTGGAACTTCTTTCATCAATGAAATTGACTTATTGGATAGTTTAAAGATGATGCTGGATCGATATACTTCCATGTTTATTGTAAGTGCTTTATTTTTATTAATTAAAATCTCAAGACAGTTGCTGTTCACAGAATTGTAAATTAATTAATTATGAATGTTCTGACAGGATCGAAGTGAAACGGAAAGGAACTTGTTGAAGAGCTTCAAAGGATCCATAGAAAAACTGAGACTAGATTTCTATCCGGAGTTTGCTCAAGAATCGTCCCTCAAGTTCATGGAGAATATCTAAAGTCCATCCTATAGAGTGACTTCTTGTTCCCTGTTTCTATTTTCCATAATATATATTTAATATATTTTTTATGACACAAGCTCTTGTCTTCTCCGACAAAATAATACTTTATTTATTGTTTACATTATTGTCATTAATACGTTAATACTCTACAGGTAGAGTAAAAAATAAACAATCATCCAGTAAACCATTCTGAGTGGAGTCATCGAGAGAGCAAGAATGAGACTCGCGGGAGATTTGAACTCACTTTCAAAATATCACGCAATTCGTTGTCACTCGTTCTCCTGTGGAAACACGTCTGCCGTGTTGTCGTCCGGCTAGTCTCACCTGTCGTCACGTCGCTCATTCTTTTTATTAGCTGGTCAATGGAAACTCCAAATTCTTAGTGATTGTCGACTGGCGACACTTTTTGTTTCCTCTTATCGTCTCGTTCGTGTTCGTGTTGCGTGGTGCCAAAGCAGACTCTCCCCTCATGGAACTGCAACCTTCCGAGCGATTTCCAGCCCTCCAGTATTTGGATGATGTGGACGAGAATGGCGTTGCCCATCGAGCTGGACTCAGAAAAGGAGACTTCATCCGCCACCGCTTTCTCCAGGGGCAAGCGGTGGTCCCACTGCGTCTTGTGCTCCATCGACAAATGGTTCATGTGCTGTTCAGCCAAAAACTGCTTCAATCAGACAGAGACCCACATCAAGTAGAATCACGGCCTCGGAAATAGAAGGCATTTTTGCGGAAAAGACTTCAAATGGGGCTCCAGAGGGTCATAATAAACCTAACACAATCAACTGTCCTCCTTCACCGGTTTCATCTGTTGGCCATAAGATTTATGCTTCAGTTGCTGAAATGAAACGCTCGAAGGTATGTGCAGATCTTTGTATCTCCGATTTTTTCATCTTTTGTATTTAATTACGCAACCATTTCTCCGTAGGTATAAAAGCTGTGTTTGTCTCTCGCATATGAATGTGTGTTTAATATTTGGTGTCTTTGTTTATTACAGTCTGCTCTCAAAGGAAAAGAGAATTCATCTAAACTGCACAAAGAATTTCATAGTACACCTGACTTGAAAGCAGCAGGGGGAAATCGCAAGGCTTCTAAGTGCGAATCTCCTACTTTTCCAAATGTGGATTCCAAATCAAAATCACTAAGCCAAGAAAACTTAAATAAATTAAGAGCAAATCCGCGTCATTCATGGGCCTGTATCTCTACTACAGTTCAAGCTCTATTTGATCGAAACTATGAAGGCTCATGGAAAAGTATAGAAAAACTCCCAGATCCTCCTCCAGAAGCAGATCGACCAGCTCCAGATGAGGAGCACGATGTGGATGGCAATGCCAGTGATGATGGAGGATCTACTGCTAGTCATTCTTCAAGTTCAGGAGAAGAAGAAACACTTAAAGCAACCACACCAGGAAATTCAACAGCCAAGTCTCATACCGCTACTCCTTTCATGGAAGGAGAGTACCGAACTCTCAAAAACCCTTTAAGACCCGTTCAATCTAAAACTCTACCTCGCCGAGCAAGCACGGGTTGTACGATAAGCCCAGCAGAGCAGCAAACAATAATCAATCTGGTCCCACTAGGTCAAGTGATAAAAGTGGATGTGTCGAAGTCTACAACAATGTCTAAGGAGTACGGAACTGTGGAAATGCATGGAAGTGGAGGTGGAACCCTTCGACGTCCAGGCGATGGAACAGCCCCCAGTAACTCTGGTGTCATGTCAAGTTTTAAGCCGACAGACAGTGCCAAATTATACGCGTCTCCAGACGACCTCAAACCCGTAATTGGTTACCGGGAGCAACGAGGAAGTGGAGACAAAAACGGTGGAGACAATGGAACGTTGAAGAAAAGTCGGTCTCTTAGTCTCCCACCTGCTGTTCCAGGCTCTGCGAAGAAAGATGGTACAAAAGTTGGTGGCGTGGGCGACTATGCGGAACCTGTGAACAAAGGAATTCTCATGCACAACGGGTCAGTAGTTAAAGAAAGTACAACTTACATTCCATCACAGGACGAAACTAAAGTAACTTTAAAAGTGCGAATGGTAGTTTTAGCAGTAGCCATAGCAGAAAACCGAGTTTGAGCGGAAGTAGTGGCGTTAGTGGTGCTCCCCCGAACATAAATGCATCTACCGGCACCGTCGCCGCCAAAAACAATAATCAATTCGACCCTGAAAAGTCACTTCAAGAAGCTAAAGATAAACTCAGACCCGTCAAACCCGTTCTCAAATCCAGGTCGAGTTTGTCAGCTCCGTCTCCAGAGTCTGGAGCAAAAATTCGAATAGAAGTGAAGCAGTCCCCACGACTCGCAAGAAAGGCAGAGAAGACTGTCACTTTCCAATCGGATTCTCCTCCGTCGACTCCAGTTCCTGCGTGTGGCAACAATGCCAGCAGTGGGCAGCAGTCAATGTCGCACAGTATGAGTGTCGACGAAATTCAGAAGGTGAAAACAAGTCTGAAAATTTCAAAGTCTTTCCCCAACGATTTGGGGCAGGACGAAGGAGGAGAAGCTGACCACACCGGAGGGTAACAAGAACCTCCTAACGCAGATCATGAAGGGAAATACGTGACGAATCTTCCACTTAATCCCGATTCTGATAGCTCTGAAGACTCTAGTGACAAAACGTGGATTTTGAAAGACGAAAATGGCCCATCTTCAGCATCCACAACTTCTGATTCCGTACAAACCGTTATTTCCGCTGCAGGGACGATTCAAAGTAAACAGAGTCTTTTGCAGCAACAACATGAAGAAAAAATTTCAAATTTGTCTCACAATGAGCAGCAACAAGTTAAGAAACCTTTGTCTGCCAGCGCACAATTGGGAATCACGCACAATTTTGAACAGCAATTGCAGCAGCACCATCTTCAACAGCAATTGTACGGGAGAACTGGTCAGCAACAATCCCCAGCTGAGTCTAATTATGGAACCATCTCTCGGAACTCCAGGCAAGGAAGTGGAAACATGGGAAATCTTACCAAGAATGCTGTTTCTCTCGTTAAACTTCCACCCCCAATGGAAATAGAAAGTGAAAGCGAAGAAGGACGAAGTACTCCTGTGCAGAAAAAGATAATAATATCTTCCTCCATGTCAACGAGCACTAGTGGATCCACAACTCCTTCCTCGCAAATGTACCATACTCTCCAACCACAGAGATCTAGATCTATGTTGACTCCAGAACAGCCACAGCAGCTCCAGCACCAGTACCATTTGCAACAGCAACAAATTGCTGCAAGACAGTTGCAACAGCTTCAAGGACGAGTACAAGGTCAGGCACGCCAAGCAGAAAAAAGTATTGAGGAAAGTCTGAAACTTATTCAAGTGCACGTCGCAGCTTTGAAGGTAACGATTTAGTCACAAGTATTCTACTACGCAAGTACTCACTAAGGCAATCATTGAAATTAAATTAACCTGTTTTCACTCTGACTATTGCAGCAGGACTTCCCAACAAGCGTTGTCCCTCCTCCTGTTGAATTCGGCCTGAGAAATCAAACTCCAATTTTAGCCCTTCCACCTGAATTTTCCGATGCGCGAGACACTCCCGAAGCAGCCACTCGATTCAACCAAGGACAAGCTGCAGCTGCAGCAGCTCACATGCTCCAAGCTGGTCAAGACGGTCAACAACCATTTAACAGACAGTCTCCTATGTATCGTTCCATAAGCCATGCTCACTCCAGTACTTCGTCTATGTACAGCGGGTACCCCACAATGACGAGACAACAATGTAATTCTCACAATTCTAAACTAACATGATTCGTTAATAAGCCGTACACTTTACATGACTGTGAACAAATATGCTTACAGATCAGCAGCAACAGCAACTGCAGCAAATGCAGCAGCAGCACGCTGCAGCAGCGCAGCACCATCAGCAAATGATTCAATCACAGCACGTACAGCACCAACAACAGACTTTATCCCAGCAGCAGTCGCAACACAACATGACCTACGGGACGCTGCAAGCAAGACACGGGCAAGGGTCAGCGTATACTTCTTCGACCAATGCTCAAGCCATGCTCAACACGAGTGGGTATGGTCACTACTCCACGCTGAATCCGAAGATGCAGCAGCAACAAGCGCAACATGTTCCACCCGGAGGACAGCCTCCCGTACCTCAAAACGCACCACCGTCGACAACGTCTTTGTATCAGCAGCAGCAGCACCACCCCAAGTGTCACTACTACCAGCAGACTCCCTCAGCCTCAACTCCTGCCACCAACAGCAACTCTGCTAAACTCCACCCGGTTCACCGATACACTCCAGGTAACTAGCTCAATGATAAGCAGCCTGATCACTTGTACCAGTTCCACGTACAACTCAACCCCGAATCTTTGCAGATCTGTATGAAAGCAGCAGTGGTCCTCGAATCGTAGGAACAATCCCTAAGAAACAACCAGGCTCTGATCATTACGAAGTTCCACATGCCCACCAGCAAATGCTTCAAGTAAATTGCGTGCAATAAAGTGAAAGTTTTTTAGTGTAGAATACTAAATTAATAACTAATCCGATTGTTTCTTGCATTTTAGCAACAAGCAGCGCAGCAGCAAGCTCATCAGCAACAATTACAAGAGCAACAGCAACAGACAGCTGCACAGCAGCAGTCGCAGGCTTCTCGAATTCGACGGGAGTTCCGGAACAAAAGTTTGCACGATTGGAGCGTATTGGATGCCTGTGATTGGCTGGATAGTTTGTTCATGCCAGAGTACAAAGTAATTTTCCAGCAGAGAGGAATCGATGGAAAGAGACTTCTTCGAATGGACAATGCAACCCTTCTAGAGCTTGGAGTCAAGAAGTTAGGTCATCGAATGAACATAGAGAAGTCCCTGAAGCGTTACCTCCCTCAGCCAAAAACATAAGCGAACATCTCTCTCTGTCTCTTTTCGACCTGATTCTTTACAAACTGTTGATTCAATACTTCTAGTGACCCTCAACTAATGTACTCTTCTGCATCCAACGATCAAATCAATTAAAATACTAACGGCGAAACGAAACAAGGAAGTTGTTGCGCCTGCAGATAAAGCTCATAGCAAGCAAAAGCTCATCACTAAGAAGAAGACATTGGAAGAAGAAGCTTCCAACTTCCTTTCAAAAGCGGAAGTTTTGTCATCAGCTGAAGATGGAAGTGAAGCGAAGTCTGAAGCAGAGGGATTGGGGAAAGAAAAGAAGAAAAAGCCAACTCAACAGCGCAGACCAATCACACGCAGACAAAAGTTGGGCACGAAGAAAACTATTCCTACAACCACTGTTTTTAATCAAAGGTTTGGATTAATACCTCTAGCACTTGAATCTGAAAACACATTCACATTTGCCTAATTCAACATCTCTTGTGTTACAGTTTGCTTCTTGCGGCTGCCAACTCCACGAGCAGTCCATCAGCCACAGCAACAAAAAAGTCTTCACCAGGGACTGCCGGCTCTGCAGCCGGAGTCCAATACCCAAGAGAGTTGACTCCTCTCACCAAGTCTTCGATTATCAACCGACGCTCCACAACAAATTCTTCTGCGAATTAATCCGAGTCTGAGGGTTTCAGCTCTGGAATTATGAAGAATTTCCCGGTGTCTTCGACTCTTAACTACTCAGCCAAGCAGTAACAAAAACAAATACATTTCTACGTGAGATAGTGATTTCTCAGATGACAATTTTAACTCCCAGCTATCTCAGTCTACAGCTAATTTTATTCGCGTTCCTGCTAAAACCAGCAACAAACCTCCACGCAATTTAGATCTCAGTCTTCTCGATCCAGAAGCATATGAACCTCCTAGGTGTCTATTTCCATCTTGGGATTCATGAGGACATTTATCTGGGCGCTACTCGTCGCATAATTTCCTTTCTTGTTGCCCTCGGTATCATGGATTTGAAAATGACGAGTGCACTGAGAACGACCAAGAAAGATCCCGTCGGGAATGTGAACGATCGCGATATAGAAACATTTTATCCACTCCAGGGAAGAAGCCTCCCAAACCAACCGCAGAAACGAAGCAGTGAGTGAGTTCTATACAAGATCTGAAAGCAAAGGACACTGAGAACGGCTTAGCTTCCGAGTACGACAATCTCCTGTGGAAAGACGCGTTAGCTATTGCAGCAGACAAAATAGAAAACGAGCAAAGTGAAGGAATCAACAATCAAGCTTTACTTGGGAGTTATTACAGACTAAGGATGGCTGTAGCGATGGGACGGTTTGAAATGAAATGCTGGTGTGCTAGTCCATATCCGGAACCTCTCAGCCAAAATAGGAGATTGTTTGTATGCGAATTCTGTTTAAAGCCGGTTGGATCTGGAACAATTTTACGAAGACACTGTGCCAAATGTGTGTGGAGACATCCTCCTGGGGATGGAATTTATAGGTAAGTTCCAATTACTTACCAAGCAAATAATAACTAGAACTGAATTTCTAATTATGTAATTCTTCTTTGCAAACGTAGGAAAGACAGATTATCTGTTTGGGAAGTGGATGGAAAGAAGCAGAAAACTTATTGTCAAAATCTCTGTCTTCTGTCCAAATGCTTCCTGGATCACAAAACTCTTAATTTGGACGTGGATCCATTTCTATTTTATGTAATGACTCTAGCAGACTCTCAGGGCTGTCACTTAGTAGGTTATTTTAGTAAAGAGAAAAATTCTTTCCTGAATTACAACGTCAGTTGTATACTTACACTGCCCCCTTATCAACGACAAGGATTTGGGCGATTGTTAATCGATTTCAGTAAGCCTTTTAACTTCTTTTATAATCTTGTTGTCTCTTCAATTTAAAAAAAAATACTTTCATAATTCACAGGTTATCTATTGACGAGAGTAGAAGGGAAAGTGGGCTCTCCAGAAAAGCCTCTTTCTGATTTAGGACTTATAAGCTACCGATCTTACTGGAAGGATGCTGTGTTGCGGAGACTCTGTGCATGTGCAAGCAGAGAAATCAATATGAAAGGTACTGCCTCTGATCATTTGTATTTAAAAATATGCAAATATTGTAATAACAAATTAATTTTTGTTTGTAGATTTAAGTATTGAACTCGGCGTCTCGACAGCTGACTTGATCTCAACCCTGCAGTACTTGGGAATGCTTAAGTATTGGAAGGGAAAGCATTTAGTTCTCAAGAAACAAGATGTGCTAGAGGAATACTTGGAGCGTGTTCGAAGAAGAGGAGAGCAGAGGCAAATCGACTCAAGTTGTCTTCGGTGGAGACCATATCAGCCACCTCCAGACGAAAACTCGAGCTCAGAGAAATCTTAAGATTAAGCAAGTTTCTTGTTTATGGTAGCTGTGGTCCATTAAGCATTTACTGTGAAATTAAGTTCACCGGTTAGGGTTGTAGTTGTCGTCATGCATGATATTCTCAAGTATTAACACTTCTACTTCGATATTATTGTTCATTATTTTGTCAAATAGTTGAAAGGTTGCGCATTTCAGTTAAGTTAAACATCTACCTCTTACTTTATTACCAAAAAGTTTTATTTTATCTCTTGACCGAAACTGGGACATTTTAGACGGAATAATTTATGACAAGTTTGTATTAAAAAGACTATCACAGTTGAATTTGATGTCCGCAATGCATTTTTATATTTGAATTCATACTTATGCATTCACACTTCT
>JAQIWV010000013.1:0-32849 GCA_034696705.1 Isotomurus plumosus
CAAAACTCGCCGGGTCCCGCTATGACTGCATCAATCTTGAGAGTGTTTTATTGTGGTCATATCATTAGGGTGCGTATTAATGTGGTGATTAAGTTGTCGCTGTTATGCTTCTGCTTGTTTCCTCTCTGGTACATTAGTGAGTTAATGGTTGTTGAGAAGAAGGGCTTTTAGGTTTGTGAGGAGGTGTCAATTACGGTGGGAGATATGAGAGCTGGAGTTTATTAAGTGAGGATCCGAATTGATCGTTTAGATTATGACAAAGTGAACTGGGATTAATAAGCACCTGCTCACATGGCGCCTACGGATCCATCACTCACGATGAGATGAAGGTGTGAGGAGCTCTCTCTGGACAAATTGATGTTGTTGGAGAAGGCGTTTTTTGTCAAGTGGTGGTGGTGGTGGTGGATAATGATCGTGTTGGTGATCACTGGTAATAATCTCGTTTCACACTTGTTTCATCCTTTGTCTTACTCCACACTCAAGAAGAAGTAGCCGCGACCAAATGTTGGAATTATGACTGAGGTTTGTATCCATTGTGTCTCAGCAAAAAGAGGCTTAATGAGGTTCACTTAATTATCTCAGAGCTACACATACATGAGAGAGTTAATCCAATTTGCCTGGCTGCTTATGTGTCTTAATCTGTCATTGGAATTTATTTGTGAGGTACGAGAGAGACCACTGCTGGTAGTGAGATTGGAGTGGGATGACTTGCAGATGAGTTGGTGTGAAATGCACACTCTCTCTCCTCTCGTCATTCCTATTTTATTGATACTTTCGAGTCTCATGTTATTTGATGATGATGACTGGGTGACTCTCAACTTTAATTGATTCATCATCATCGGAGAGGAGTGTCATGAACACTCACTTAATTATCGTTTGATCCCAAATGTATTCATTTTTCCGTTGTGGCGAAATGGGTTCTTTTTGTATCCTTTGAACCATTTCCCCCAGAAAAATGGGCTCGACGAAGAGATTGAGTCAAGTGATAACTGCTTCTTTCACACTCCATTCTACCAATTACCACCACCACCACCAACGCTACACGATCAATACTCACACACATTCGACAAATGTGTAACCCTACGCTAGTGTTGTTGTAGCTGTGTGGCAGATTGTTGCACAAACAGAATAACAACGTTGATGAGAGTCAAGTGTTTCTTGAGACGCATCTCTTCTTCTTCCTCCCCCCGGGGGGCTCATCACAACTGATGGAGAGAGATATGTGTCTCCATAAGAAGAGTCTCTCCAGACAGATGAAGGGGTGTGGTGATCGATTTGTGTATGATAGACAATGCTTAAGGTGAGTAGGTGTGAGTGGCGGTCTCTGTGGGAGTAGTGTTGAGTTTGTTCTGGTATCGTTGTTGGAGTAAGGTTTTGGTGTAATAGCGTATGAATGGCTGATACGGGTGTAAGTGGTGGTGTCTCCGCCTCGATTGTTCAGAAGGCCCTTGCCTCCGACTCCTCCTCCCCACCAAATTATCTCACACTGATACTTTCCTTCTTCACCCGGGTCTCTCTTCACGGTTCACCCAACTCATAGACACACTTAGACTCTCCGGGAACAACTCTGATTTCAATCATCACCACCACCGATGCGATGATTCACCTCTGCTCCCTTTTTCCTGGGAATATTGGAAGAAAGAAGTTTGAGAAAAGTCTCTGATGATGAGCAATTACGTGGAATTTAATGATTTGCTTAATTTTGCGCATTTTTGTGGGAAATGGGATTACGCGAGATGGAAAATGTGTGTGCTGGGATTTTTGAGGAAGTCGTTCGTTTCCTCATTAAACGGGAGAGACAATTAGGAGAGAGTTGTAGTGTTTTGTTCATAATGAGACTCTTCCTGACGAGATGACACATGTGTGATGGGGTTTAATAAAGTTGTGATAAAAATTGAGTGATGATGATTTTGAAAAGGGGGACAAAGTTGAAACAAGTAGAGATTTGGTGATTGTTTGGCCTGGGCACTTGACGACGGGGAGAAGAGTCTCTTGACTCAACAGCCCGCATTGCATTTGGTTAGGGTCAGCCATTACGATGAAATGTGCATTTCCATTACAATAAAGTGATTCATTCGGGAGAAGAGAGGGTCTACATTTAGTAGTCCCCACATAATAGTTGGAGAGGGGACCACTTTCTCTCTCGGGTGTCACACATGGCGTAAGAATAAAAGAGGGGACACAACAATAAGAGAGACACACATTATAGTGTTAAGGAGTTCTGGGGCGAGATGAGAAACTGTTTTTTGTGTGTGTGCTAATGAGTGAGTATGACATTGTGTAAATGATGATGCGTCATGCCCGTTGACAAGTGGAGCAGACACAAAGGATGAGAGTCTTGTTATCGGAGGACACATCTTCTTGTTGCTGTTTACTCAGAGGCGATTATCTCACAGATATTTCGTCCAAGAGATCCTCGAGACATCAACAGCAGCAGCAGCGTCTTCGTGTCTTTTGTTCTCTTTATTAGAAATACACAACAACGGAGGAATCCCAGGGACACTTTTATACACACTGAGTGTAATTCGATTAGGAAGTCGAGGCTCGGGTTTCGTCCTCCTCACCACCTCGACACAAAAGACGACACAATGTCGTGAGTTGGGAGTACTTGGAAATAAGGTCGTCGTCATCAACCGCAGAATAAGAGAGGTGATTACTGATAATGAGGTTCACACACACACATATTTTGTTTGGACTCTGATACTACAAAGAGCGAGAGAAAGACCGGTGGTGATGATTTCTCAATTAGTAGAGATGAGACGATAGGTCACATATACACACGTATAAAAGATGGTGTGTGATTGTGATGAGTGACGTGTGATTAAGTGATAATTGATGAGGTTGTCCGTTCTTGAGAGATGATGTGAGAAGATGCATCGAGTCGATAAGTCATATTTGTGAATAAGCGTCGGACATTTTGTGTTGAGTGACAAAGGAGGGGCGATGATGATGAATTTAGGGGTCTTTATTGTCGGAAAAAGATGGTCGTCTGGTCTGAAGAGGGTGACATACTCGTAACTTAATAATAGTCTTTATTGGGGGACTTGAGTCTCATCATTTGGCGTCGTGTCTGCGACATTTGCCTCCACCTGGCACTCTCGTCGTCATCTCTTCCACGAATTATTAGTTTAGGACAGACCCTTTGTTTAAACACACACTGGAGTTTACTCGAGTTTATATTACAGAGTAGTACAGTAGCTCGCATATTTATTAAGTAAAGGCAAACATAAAGTTTCAGGTGGTCCGCACTTGAGATCATCAGACGACGCTGCAGTTGTTGCTGCACTCGGATGAGGTCGACGCTGAGCAGTGTCCTCCGCATCCCTGGAATAAAAACATGTATTATAGATGAATGATAAGCAGTGTGTTGTGTGTGAAAGAGTTGATCGGATTAGGAACTCCCACACTACTCTTGTGTGGCTTTGTCCTCCGGGAGATTAATCATTTAAGCCGATTTCAGACTCTCTGACAGATCCAAGTCATCTCACGTGTTGACCACCTCGTCGTAGTCGTCTGCTAATGGACCCATATTGTTCAAAGCACCAGATTAAGTCTACCAATAACTCCACAGACTGAAACACGTAAATCTAACATCTCTGTCAACTCTGTGACATTATCATCAGTAGGGCTCTCTTTTCTTATCGAATGCATTTCTGAGGAGAGTCTCAAGATGCGAGTTGAGAAAGTAGAGTCAAGTGATGAGAGTGAGTGATGGATAGTCTTTGCTGGGGTGCTTTCCCCTGGGAGATGATGATGATGATGAGGACTATAGGAGATTAGGAGAAAGAGCGAGGCTGCGTCTGCGGCTCGCGAGAGTCACCTCTCGACTGGGAACCTCAACACAGTGTCGACTCTTCGTCTCACGTTCCCCTTCATCACCCGCCAAACTTGAACTCCCTTCTTGTTCACACACCACCGGGGACTTAATAATATTAGCTAAACTCTGATTAACTATGCCCCCTAAGAAGACGCCGGAGGAGGTGGTTGCGGTGTTCAACGCCCTGCGGACGGAGCAGCGGGCGATCGCGAATAAAATCATGGAGCTCGAAAACGACCTCGCAGAGCACAAGTAAAAGTCGAAATGTAATAAATGTCGAATTGGAGCTAATGTTATTGTAGGATTGTGATTGAGGCTTTGCGGGGGACGGAGGATGAGCGCAAGTGCTACCGGATGATCGGAGGGGTCCTCGTCGAACGGACTGTCAAACTCGTCCTTCCCGACCTCACCGTCAACGCAGAGCAGGTCAGACATTAGACACAATCATACTTTTATGGAAACTTAAACTTTGTTTGTTTGCAGATGTCGAGTATAGTTTCGAGTTTGAACACGAAGCTGCTGGAGAAGGGGAAGGAGATAAATGCGTTCAAGGACAAGCACCCCGGGAGCTTTGTTGTCGGTGGTGGGGGTGCAGGAGGTGGTGGTGGGGGTCACCCCGAGAAGATTGTCGAGGAGGACGAAGATGGTGAAAACAAACCCGAGTCGGAGGCGGACAAGAAGGGAATACTCTCGTGAAGATGACGTTGGAGGTCACCCACGAATGCACATCCCCTCAAAATAATAATAATAATTGTAACCTTGTTTATGTTTATATAATATTCATTGAGCCTCGTTAATAAACCGCTAACATTTTAATGAGATGGAAGAGAATTCATTTAATTAGTGTTATTAAGTTTGTGAGAAGAGCAATTTCGGTAAATGAATCAAAAGTGAGCAAAAAGATTTCGCCCGGTGAGGGGCTCGAACCCTCGACATTCAGGTTAAAAGCCTGACGCTCTACCGACTGAGCTAACCGGGCTCGATTACTGGTGAGTGAGGCGAGTGGAGTCGTAGACTAGAATGACGACCACCACAGGAGTGACTCATCATCATCCTCAATCAATTCCACAAGGACAACACACGTTGTTGTTCACGACTTCCGGTGTTTGTGGAATACATATTTTGGTGACGTCATCAGGTGATTGTCACAGAGTCTCTCATCACGAGTGGTCGGGTCAGTCAGAGATGCAGGATGAGTAATGCATGAGTAACAGAAGAAGCGGGGGTGAAAGCATCGAACCTTTGTCGTTGGGTGTTTGAAAGCTGACAGTCACATCGCTAAAGGTGAAAGGTCACCAAAGTGGAAGCAGACACACAACCATTTGTTGGAGTGGGAAAGCACATTATTTACTCGAGTAGCCTTGCTTCGTCTCAACGTGCCCCTTCTCTCGAGTATAGCAAGCGTCTCAACCTTTTAGTGTGTCTCCCACTACGGTACAAGCAACGTGAGATGCAATGAATTAGCTGAGCTGCTCGTTGCATTCGTGACGACGACGCTGATCCGCTGATGATGCTTTCTGTTGACTCTTCAGGTGGTGGAGAGTCGCTATCAGGACACGATTAGTCTTTCAAGATAAGCTCTCTGTAACTAACCCACCACCACCGTCGCAGTTTCCTCACACACACCTGAGTCATCGTCATTACATTATACACTCCAGTCCAAGAAAACCAATTAAGGTGCAGTCGACAGAAATAGAGTCACATCATGAAGAACAAGACTCTTCTTGTGCTCTTGTTGACTCTCCTGCTCGTCGTCGTCTCATCATCATATTCCGCTGGTGAACAATCCTCGACAACGAGCAACAGCGACAATGACAGTGGACTCACGACAGAAGCGTCACCACAAACGTCACCTTCTTCTACTTCCTCCGTCCCCCCACAACTGCCTCCCCCAACAACGCAACCCTTCGTGGAAGACCCCAGTTGGTTGTGTTCGGGTACTTCTGACGCAGGAGCGTCCTCAATCGGTCGCCACTTGGGCTGCGGTTGTGTGAGTCTTGACCAGGGAGGTCTGCTTGAGGCGGACTGCCACGAGAGTTGGATTGGTCCCCACACAAACCCGCCCCCGCGCTTCCTCAACATATCCGTCTACGTCCGCTTGTTGGACTTGTCCGGGAACGAGCTGGAGAGCATTTCGAGCGACACGTTTGGCGAGTGTGACTCTGTTTTTTCTCTGAACCTGAGTGGAAACAAACTCTCAGACATAAGCGGCCTGGGCGAGTGCAAGTTTCTCCAGAAGGTCGACCTGAGCTGGAACAAGTTGACGATTCTCGGTGAAACAACTTTCTCAAACTTGACCCGCTTGAGGGAACTGGACTTGAGTTTCAACAACATAACAGACGTATCATCTTCCTCCTTCCGGCCCCTCGTCTCGTTGAGGAAGCTGACTCTGTCCTCGAACCCCCTGGGGAACGAGTTGATGTACGGGGACGAGTACACTTTGGACTTGGGGGGGTTGACTCAGCTGGAGGAACTCGACCTGTCCAACTGCTCCTTCCCCGACTTTCCACTCTACCTCGTCAACGGGAGTGTCAACTTGAAGAAGCTGTACTTGAGGAACAACCAAATCTCTTTGTTGTCAGAGGGGCTCCTCCACCAGTTGAGCCACTTGGAGGTCCTTGACCTCTCCGGGAACTGGTTCCAGACAATACAGGGGTTCGCATTCGTGGGACTCACTTCCCTCAGGAGCCTCCGCATAGACAAGATGCCCTTTCTCCAGGAAATCAAACCTCACGCGTTCGCTGGGCTCATCGAACTCAAAGAACTCTACTGCCAGAAAAACCACTTCCTCACACACATCGACACTATGGCATTCAGGGTACGACAATTTTACACACTAAACATAGTGACCCTGTATGTAATGAATTGTTTGTTTAGGTTCCGGAGGATGCTGGAGGAGAAGCAAAGACTACAGAGCTTGGTGAGTGTGTTCCGCGTGTGGTGAAGCTGGGGGACAACAACCTGGCTGCGTTCGAGTACGGGTTGCTTGAGTGGGAGAAGCTGGAGATGCTGGAGCTCCACCGGAACCCGTGGGTCTGCGACTGCAACCTCCAGTGGGTCGCAGAGTTTTACAGAAAGAGACCCGCCGATGCTGCCATCCTCGCAAACTCCGACTTCAAGTATGACTCCAACTATACACATACAGGGTGAACAATGTTGTAACCCAAACATGTCTTTAGCTGTACGTCCCCGCACATTTTCGCTGGAGTGGCAGTGGTCCGTGTTGACCCAGACGAGATGCTGTGTGGGTCCTCGTGGGCCGCAGTGGCCGGGGGAGTTGGGATCTTTTTGTTTGGGTTCCTCCTCTTCACCTTCTGCTCGGTGATAATCCTGAACCACATGGGCATCCTCCCCGAGTGGGTGCGTCGGTACAATGTCTACGGGAGCGGGTCTTCACTCCCAAAGTACATGCGGGTCAACCCAAAACCATCCAGGGCCAGGAACAACAAGTCAAGTGAAGGTGACCCCCCGTACCCCGGTGACCTCGAGTGGGACTCGTCGGACGTCGGAGCAGGAATCAGACCCACTTAATCTTTACATGTTTTATATGCGAGAAACAACGGTGTATTAAACGATCCTTTGCGTGTCGAGATTAAATCTTTTATTGATTCGAGTTGTCATGGGGAAGTGAGAGAGAACGGGAAAGAGAGAAATGTCAAACGTGGAAGTAGCAGCTCAGCTCTCGTGAAACTAATTTTCCGTTTTTGTCTTGAGCGTATTTATCAAGTCATGCTGGAGGCGTCGCTCGAGTGCAAAAACGTCCCCGTCTACGAGGACGTCAACAGGCTCATCTTCGAGGTGAGTTGTCACGGGGGAACATGACTTGTGAAGGAAATAACTTGTCGTTTGTGGTGACAGTACCTGGAGCTGAATGGGCTTGAGGAGACGCTGGAGTCGTTCAGCGTCGAGTGTCGGAAGAAGGCGCTCCCGTGTCCCCCTTTGAAGGTCGAGCCCTCGAGCAAAGTCTCCTTCACCGTCTACGACGCCCAGGCCATGATGAAGTGCTTCGACAACGGAGACCTCCAGGGATTCTTCAAGGTCACTGTGCAACTGCACACACTTTAACAATAACCCTATTAACCGACCTCTTGTTCATATTTCAGTGGTGGGGAATGTTCCTGACGCACATCGAGGTGACATCTGAGGACATGCGAAAGCTGGAGGTCTACATACGTGTCCACTTCGCGTTGTGGCCTCGCTCAGTTGGTGAATCGGAAGTGCTTCAGTCTCGCTCGATGGGCCAGCTGAAGAGTTACTTTGAGGACAACTCTGCGACTCTTGCAGGAGACACATCGATTCTCCCGTTGTTTGCGCTTCCGTTTGTGCCGGACCCGATGAGCCACCCGCTGTTCAAAGAGTTGTTCCAGGAGACGTGGAAGAAGAGGTTGAGGGGGCAGTTGGAGACGACAGTCATGAAGTACTTTGACCTGCTCCAGAAAAACATTTGCACCCACTCGAGACTCGCGGAACTTATCGTCAAGGGGGGTCAGTACGACATGAAGAGGGAGCTCCTCGCTGACGGAAACTTTTACCAGCAGGAACGGTTCTTCAAACTACTCGAGAACCATCGGAAAATTAGGAAACTCCTACACGGAACTAGAGAGTCTTACGCCAAACTCATGCGTACGCTTTAACACACACAGATTAAGTGCTCATTCGACTGATAATAATATGAGTGTTTATCTTTTCAGTGGTGACGAGCGAGTTGTTTGGGTCGCTTGAAAAGTTTGCGTCAAACACGAGTCTC
Source organism: Isotomurus plumosus (assembly GCA_034696705.1). Taxonomy (NCBI): domain Eukaryota; kingdom Metazoa; phylum Arthropoda; class Collembola; order Entomobryomorpha; family Isotomidae; genus Isotomurus; species Isotomurus plumosus. Next base: position 8,565 of record JAQIWV010000013.1, read on the forward strand.
CCTTTTAAGGAGATTGTGGAGAGGTGCGCGAGGATCTACCCCGAACTGTTCTCACCCAAAGACGCACCCACAGAGGTACAAAAACAGTACAACACAATTAAGATGATAAAGCTAACTGACGCCCTGTATGGTAGTGCCCCCCGGACACGGATTACTTTAAGAGTCTGAGTTTGTCTACGTCGGTGTTTGAGTTGCGTGAGGAATCAGAGGTGAGTTTGTTTTTCCTGGGAATCTCTGACGTGAGCCCGGAGACGCTTGACTACGTGAAGGTGAAGGAGACGCTGAGCGTGGACTCGTCCTCCCCAAGCGACAAGCTTTGTCTCCTCCAGGCGCTCCGGTGGATGGTCACCAAAACGGACGACGTGGCGAGGCAGCAGGCGATGGGGGCCTTTGTCACTCACGACCTACTCGGGCTGAGGACACCCAAGCCGGACTACAGACAGAGACTGTTCAAGTGCCTCCTATCCACCACACCCACCTACCACAAAGAGGTACGCAATGCACATTAAGACTATTGTGAATCCTATTAATATCCTCTCGGTGTGTTAAGTGCTTTGCTCGGTTCCTGAACTCGCTGAGCAGTTTGAGGGAAGGGAGGAACTACCTGGGTGTGAGTGTGTTTGTGGTTGAGCTGCTCGTGGAGTCGCTGTCGACGTTCAAGGGGCCGAACGAGTCGTTCATCTGTCAAATGGTGGTCGCGTGTCTCCAGAAGCTGAGTCTCAAAAAGAAGATGCGCCTCGCAATGATCAAACTCCGCGTCATCAACTGGCTCATCGTATACATCAAAGGGGAGCTCGCCAAAGTTGAGAAGGGGAAGCAGACGACAACGGCGACAACGGCGACGTCAGAGTTCCAGTTCAACCCGTACCTGATGGAGTACGGGTGGGCGCTCCTCATGAACCTCTGTCTCCACGAGGAGGCCTGGGACTCGTGCGCCGCCAACGGAACCGATATACTCACCTCCGCCGCTAACATGCTCATCTCCATCCCCAGGAAGGACGTAAGAATGTTCAGAAGCACCGTACTGGGCTCTGTTTAACTGTTGGTGTGTTTAGCTGGCGCCGTACGTGATCAGCACCCTGTACTCTGTCCTGAGGAGCCCCGACATGTTCGCACTCGCCAAGGACATAAGCATCGAACACACATTCGCACCTCTCCTCAAGGTACACACCTCACTCTTAAGGGAATATGTGAACAGGGGAAGTCTAATAATAGTTGTGTGTGCAGAGCGAAGGGGACGTTGGTCAGCACCTGAGTCACCTGGTGGGGCTGCTGTACGCGGAGGGCAGCGACAGAATCACTTCATCCAGGGAAACCAACTACGACGACGACGAGAACGTAAGCAAGAATATTTATTGGTTGCACTTTGAGAGACACCATCATTCTGTTTTACAGCCTGACCCGGAGGTGCTTGAGCCCGAGTTGGAGTTGCCGGAGAGCTGGACAAACTCGTTAGGGGAGGGCGACCTCACAGGGGACGACCTCCTCCTCCGCGTCTACCTCCAGAAGACAAAGACTGCTCCTCCAACCGTTACACTACTCCCACACCCAAACAAGCAAGTCTGCAGTATTAACATCATTCTCACCATGCCCCAACTAACTCTAACTTTGTGCACACAGGTGTGACGGTGTGTCAGCGGTGATGGTCCGTCCGGTGACGCCCTCGAGTCTGCCCACGGTCTCCGATCCCAACATGGTCAGCAAGCGCAAGTCAGCAGGGTCAACATCAGGGGCGCCTCCTTCTCGGAGCGGAAAGAAGTCTTCCCGAGTCTCGTCGACGTCTGCTGGGGGGAGGAACAAGCCCGGGAGCAAGACCAAGTCATCATCACGACCAGCAGCAGCAGCGGCGAATGAAGAAGAGGAATCAGCGTCTGTGGTGACCGTGAAGAGTCCGTCCAAGAAGAAGAGCGTCAAGAAGGTGAGCAGTAACAACAACAACAGCAGCAGTGACTTGTCAATGTCGAAGGGTGCGGTGATCAGCATCAGAGACAACAGCATCAGTTGAGTTGAACAAGTGTGTCAAAATTGCGAGTGTGTGTGATAATAAACGTTTTAATGGTCACAATGGTCACTTTCTTCCGTTGTTGTTGGGGGACGAGGGAATGGGGGAAAGCAGAGTTGTTGTTGTTGCTGTTTCCCCCTTGTTGGGGGATGATGAGTCGGATGATGAGGAGTCGGAGGACAGGAGAGGAGGAGGAGTAGTTGGGTGATCGATGGCGGAGAGGATGAATATGGGTGTGAGGTTAGTGGAGATCCACTCAGCGGTGGGCGAGTCGGATGAGATGGCGGTGCGTATGGCCGCGTTGAGGTGGGTGGACCACGTGGGACTCGTCCTCCGGTGCTTGTCCAGCGTGTCCTCCAGGGACAACGGAGACAGACCCAACCGCGACCAGTGAGACACCAGCAGCGTCACCAGACGAAGGGCCTTCACCAACACAAAACACGCACACATTGACCACAGAATTATATCGCAGGTCAGAGGTCACAGGTCACGGTGAGGATGGGTGTTGAGTTAGGAGAGGTCATCAGAGAAAACGAGTGTACTGACCTTGTTAGAGTTTGGTTTGTTGTTGTTGTTGATGTAGTTGTCAATGTGTTTGAGGTTGTTTTTGTCGCCGTCGTTGGTCATGAGTTGGTGCCTGAGTGCCTCCTCGTGGTTCTCCGCAAGCGTTTCCAGCACACTCGCCGCCCCATCGTTACCCACCTCCACGCACTGCACACAAAACAGTCATCGTCAACACAATTCCTGCAACTGTTTCTCCGTTGACACTCACCTTCCTGAGCACTTTGGGGTGCGAGTAGAGCCCGTGGTAGTGGTTGAGCGTCCAGAGGAGCATCTCCTGCCCAACAACAGTAGTGGTCCTTGGAAAGTCCCCCGGGTGAAAAACCGTCGAGTCAGCGTGTAGTGTGCTCCACCGGGTCTGCTTGGGTATCCCGGGGATGTGTCTCAGCTTGAAGTGGATGTTGGACGGCTGCCGGATCCGCACCACACGCTTCTTCGTCTTGACCGTCATCACCGACGACTCCTCATCAGACTCAAGCTTACCCAGCTACACACACCAACACTATTAGTCCGTGGACAACAATGACTGTCATGCGTTTGACTGACCTGGCCGTTTGAGTTGAACCCGCATGCGAACAGGTTCCCCGAGTCCTTTTCGACGATGAATGTGCAGTCGGCTGCGGCGGCGACGTCCGATGCGACAATCATCCGCTGCTGGTGGTGGTCATTGTTGTCCCCCGTGCAGGGGTCAATGAGCTCGAGCGTTTTGGTGTCGTCGTCCGGGCGGACCAGCTGGCCGCTCTTACCCAACCCCCACGTGTACACGTACCCAAGTGACGTCAGCAACACAAAGTGAGTCGACCCCACCGAGGCCTAAACAGATACTACCAATTAATATAAGGGTCCCCTAATTCCAAGTTGACCTGGACTGACCTTGGAGATGTCCCCTGCCATGTGTGCTGTGTCAATGGGGGTCGGCTCGATGAAATCCCTCGACGCTGACGAAGAAGCGTCTTCTTGTTCTTGCGGGACAGCCGTTGAAGCCGCAGCGGCAGCTTTGCCCTTGGCGCTCCTGTTTGAGTTAGCGATGGACTTGAGTGAGGCCGGGTTGAGTCCCGCGTAGAGGACCCGGTTCTTCGTAGTCACCATCACCTGCAAAAGTATATATCGATCGGTGTGAGTCACGCGATGCGATGGTTATCTTTCTTCTTGTGAGGCAGTCGGGTGTGTGCACCAATCTCAAGACGCACAAGACGCGATGATGGAGTCTCAAGAGAGTGCGGCCAAGGTCTACTGCTGCTCAAACACGGCGCGGTCAGAGGCCAAGAAACTCGCACTCCTCGACATTGCAAGTTTACTAATTAATTAATTACGGTAATTAGCTAATAAGATTGTGTGTGTGCAGGTGGTGTCGGTGTTGGGTCTTGGGTTTGCGTCGTGGCTGACGGAGGTGGTTCGGCACCACGGGGAGTACTTTAGGAACATCACCGAGGGGACAAACACCACCCTACACGACATCAAGTTCCTCGCTGACCTACCAAGTAGTGCACAAGCGTCATAAAAATAAGTAGGTCAGAGATAAAGTCTGGTTGTTGTGCAGGTGGAGAAGCGAACGTGTGGCTGGGGGGGTTCCTCGTCTGGGAGGGATGGGGCATCGTCATCGCTGGGACACTCTTTTACGCTTCATTGAAGGTGCACACTACTACCCCGTCTCACGTTGCCCCAGTTAATGTTTTTTTTTGTGCTTAGGGCCTGGTGGGTCTGCTCCGGGTGTGGTTGCTGTTGGGTGGTGTGTTTGTGCTGGTGGTTGAGCTGGTTGCGTCGGTTGCGTTTGTGGTAGTGGCAGAGCGGAAGGTGGTCGCTGGGGTCAACGGGGCGGTCGTTGTGCTCTACAGACTCTACGAGGTCTTTATCGTTAGGAAGATGCTCACAGAGTTTGGAAGCGGGTGCTGCACAAACATTGTCACCACCAGCAGCAGCAGCAGCAGCGAGGAAACACCTCCTGAGATAAATGTGCAGGGTGTGAAAGATGCGGGGTGAATAAAGACTTTGTTGATTGATCGGTTCGTTGCATGACCAGGAGTCGTTTATGATACTGCGTCTCCAGATTTATTTCTCCAGCAGCAGCAGAGTAGTTTGTGTTCCACTGGGGTCAACACACTTGTTTTTGTTGCTGTAAGAGTCCCTCCGCTTTGATGAGCTCTCAATTTTTCGTCTGCTCGCACTCGGCGAGGACCGAGGTCCGCATCGTGTCCTCCGTTGACCTGGTCAGTATCGTTATTCTTCAGGGGTCACTTTGGAGGTCATCACTGACCTGTTAAACACTTGCTTAGGTCTTCTCGTTGGTGTACGTGGTGGTGGGCGGGCTGCTGTGTTATTTCGTGGTCTCTCACCCCGACGTGGTCCGTGAGTTTGTGAAGGAGGAAGGGGGTGCGGATGCTGACCTGGGGAAACTCCTCGAGTACGGACGGGTCAAACAGGCCGTCGTACTCGCAATGTTTGTACTCAGACCAATCGTATCACTAATCATCGCTGCTCTACTCATACTCGCAGCGCACAAGGTCAGTACTCTTATATCGAGTTTGTGACCTTATCTTAACTGTCCCGCAAGGTCAGTGACCTTATTATCATGTGTGACCTGTCCTAACTGTCTGTTTATAGCGCAACTACGTGCTGACGAGGATCTTGTTCATAGTGCTTGTTCTGTTTATCGTGGTGGACCTGGTTCTGCTTGTCCCGCGTACGATCTACACGTCGAACGGGAAGTTGTACGTCATGTTCTACCTCGTCAACTTCGTCTGGGTCGTCTACGAGCTCCGCGCCGTCTACATTCTCATGATCGAGCTCAAGGAGGTTTGGGAGAAGGAAAACAACCCACCAACGGAGGACGAAGAGGAACAACCTCCAGCACCCGAAGAAGAAGAAACCGCCACCGCCGCCAATACGGATGACGCGGTAGTTGTAGAAGAGAACGGATAAAATAAAAAGATACTCACTGTCGAAGTGGTCCCGGCCTCGACGAGTCTCACAATGTTATTCCCGTTGTTGACAAGAGTTGGTATTTTAGCTTTGGTCTCCCTCGAGTTGATCCCGAGCTGGCCAAAGTGGTTGCACCCGAACGTGAAGACCTTCCCCGAACACGTCAGCACCGCCGTGTGAGAGTGACCACACGACACGTACACCGCCTTCTCCTACACAACACACACACACATTAGACCAATTTATTTTTGTTGTGCATGTGGTGCACATACGTTAAGGTGTATCCTCTGTGGTGTGTGTTTGTTTTCAATGTTGTTGTTTCCGAGTTGTCCGTGTACGCCCCATCCCCAAGTCCATAGCACGTGGTCGGCGTCAATTGCGGCAGAGTGGTAGCTCCCCACGGCGATGACCCTGAAGAACCGTGATTGCGTTTTTGGCACTACCGGGCGGGAGGTGAAGAGCGTTGACCGCGGGAGACCCAACTGACCGTACTTGTTGCTACCCCACACCAATAGCGTCTGAACACACATTCATTCATTGTTGTAGTTCCATTCAATGGCAGTGTGTGTGTGTGATTAACATACCCCATGACTGGTGAGAGCGATGTTGTGGTTGTGTCCTGCGGCGACGGAGTGGACGTTTATTTTGAGGGAGGGGGGGAGGTCCACGGGGGTCGGCGTGTCCAGTACGGGGCGAGTGCAGGGGGACTTTAGATTTTTATCATCGCGGACGCCGAGGGTTCCGAGCTTGTTTTCCCCCCAGGCGAACATCCGCGAGTTGCGCGCCACGAGGACGTGCGTCGCCGACGCCGACAGCGAACGCGTGAACGCGCGCGAGTACGACAGCAGCAAAGTCGAAATTGTCGTGGTGGTCTCCTTTGAGGACGGTGGGAGTGCTGGTGGCGGTTGTTGTGGGGGCAGCACCATCATCGTCAGTTGTCCTATTCAAAATGACTCGAGTTATACATCCATTTGCAGAGTTAGATTGAGTGTACCTTTCCCATTGCTGCTGCTCCTCCTGGTGACCTCGATGAGTAGGAACAGGAAGAGAGTGATGACGTCACTGACGACGGATGAGGAAAAGTCTTCCTCTGATGCGAAGTCGATGACGTCATCGAATGAGGCTGCAGAGTTTGTTGTTGGTCCGATGTGTGTGTGGATGAGGTGGGACAGCTCGGGTCTCCAGGGGGTGAGGAGCTCCAGCAGTCGCTTGATGAGGTCCGGGTGGAGTCCACTGAGGTTCCTACTCACCGTCGCCTGGAGCGAGCTCAGCCAGCCTGAACTGCTGCTGCCGTATTCACTTGCCGACCATAGTGACATCCAGTCTCCGCTCCACAGGGACCAGAACACTGAAACTCTCATTCAACTCACTGCTGAACACACTTGAACTGCTGTTCCTGTTCACTTACGCTTCGTGCCGTTAACTTGTGTGAGCTCCCTTTGGTGTTTGTGTATGGCTCGAACGGTGCTGGGCTCGCACCTCCTTGTAAGGGTGAGGTCCCTGAGTGCCCACAACAGTAGCGGTGACCGTGAGAGTAGCTCGGCGGCCTCGGTGGTTCTGAAGCAGACGTTCGTCTTGATCATTCTCCTCAGGAGACTCTTTCCCGAGGACACAGTTTGCTGCTTGCTCTGCCTGAGGAACTGTTCGATTCTCCCGATGAGCGCGAGGTGTGCGATCCTTGTCTTGTCGTGGTGTGTCATTTTTGCCCTCTCCTGGTCGACCAGCTCAAAGAAGAAGAGCATCGCTGGGATCTGACCACGTGACCCAAACTTGTACGTTATCGACGCGTAGCTCAGCTGGAACAACACACAGGGTCAACATAATACTAATACTGCTGTAGTTTACTACAACTCACCCCCGCGAGTTTGTAGTAGATGATGGTTTTAGAGAACTTTGCTTGTGCGCTGCGGGTGTCGCCGGCTAAGACGCATACGTCAGGTTTGTTGACGGCGAGGGCAGTGCACGCGAGATCGAGGAGTTGAGAGGACGAGTGGGTTTCAGAGAGGAGGAGGTCGACGCAGAGAGACAGTGGTGGTCGCGACAGATGCACCTCGTATAACCCTCCCTCTGACGTCACAAACAGTGAGGGGAACTGCGTCTTGTCCTCATTGAAACACAACGTCACGTCGAGGATCCTTCCGCTCGACAAGGGAATCCTCGCAACAGCCAAGTCGTGGAGCTGAACAGAACAATACAATGTATATACGGGGTGATGATAAAGTAGCTGTGTGAAGTTGCTTACGGTTCCGTTGTGAACGACGTGAACGCGAATGAGTGACTTGTTGTCGACCCCGACGTAGACCTTTTCTCCTACGGGAATGAGTCTCGTTGACGACTCCTCAAGAGGGACAAACAGCGTCGACGTCTGACGGAACTCGTCGTCAAACAGCTGCACAAGACAGGCACACAATTAATGGACGGCCCTTTTATTAAATAAACAGTTTTAACGTACGTCAAGTTTGTTGTTGTTGTGCCTGGCAAAGTGACTAGAGTTTGGTATTTTGTGTAGGACGCCCCTGCACGTGACGTCATCGACCGTCGTGAACTTTACTCCAGCGGACGAAGAGGAAGAACTGCTGCTCAACTGCGACACCATCTTGTTCCTGGAAACCTTGTCGCTGTTGTTTTCAGAACTTCCCATCCTGGAGAAAAAGTTGTCCTTGGCCTTCTTGAAAATTGATTTGCTCTGCTTGCTCCCCTCCGTCTGTTGCTGCTGTTGGTGCTGGTGCGCGGCAGCGGCGGGGATGTCAATGTCGTCGAGGACAGTCGAAACGTTCTGTCCTGATTCGAGCGAGACGAGGAGCGACGTCAGCCCCGACTTTGGTGAGGTGAAGATGAGGGAGGAAGTTATACTTGAAGTGAAGGTAACTACTACGGGCGGGGACGAGTCAGCGAGGATCACACACTTGCCCCCCGGGCCCATCGCAAGGACAAGCTTCGACGACGACGAGTACACCAGCAGAGACGTTATCGTTATTGAGGACAGGTGACACACGTCACGGAGAAGTTGTTGGTGGTGGTGGTGGGGGTCAAACACTCCACGGACGTTCAACTCCCACACAAACCCGTCCGTCCCTGAAGGAAATTAATATGTCAAAATCATTTTATTTCTTTGGTGTGCACGTACCTCCGATGAAAAGGGTTGGCGCGTTTGGGTCGAAGGTGATTGCTGAGATTTTCCTCCCGGGGTCATTGAACCAGGGGACGGTCCTCAGGGTCCAGCAGTCCTCGTCATCCCCAGAGACCAGAAGGAGGTCACCCGACCTATATATAATTAATAAATGGTTATACATCCGTACAATAACTAGCTTGTCGTTGAACGTACGGGCTGATGACGTTGGCAAAGAGTTTCTGGTGCTGGTCAAAGTGGGAGGCGCTCATCGTCGTCAGTCGGTGGTGACCGTGACCGTGAGTGGTGACCTCCAGGCGGGGGTCAACCCTCAGCATGTCCTCCAGCACCGCCGCCGCCGCCGTCGTTGAAGATGATGACTTGGATGGTGAGGAGGAGGGGTCTGCTGGAGTCCTCACCGAGGAATGCGGTCCTTGTGTCGCCGTCATTGTCGACGGGGAAGACATGGCGCGCTCTCTGATGATGAGCCCGCACCGGAGGAGGATTGTTGAGAATTTTGTGAGAAAATTAAAGTGAGTTTGAGTGAGTTTCGCGCCGACATGAGAGTCTCACGGTGCCCCACCACCACCACCGTTGCTTTTTCTTAGGTGAGTCTCAAGAGGGGGGTTATCGGGACACACACTGACACACACACCGATAAGCGTCTGTGTAGTTTAATCATTTGTGTGGTCAACAATATGTTTATTAATGTAAATGTTAATGTATGACAAAGAAAAAGGTTAAAGGTAAATGATCGTTAGTTCGACCCGCGGCTGGTGTCACCGAAAGGTCAACAACTTCTTTTTGCTCGTCGACTTGTTGTCGTCACTCGGAGCACTTGGGACTGTTGTTGTTGTGAGTGACATTGACCTGTTGTTCTTGTTGTCGTCCTTGTAGAAAGTGTCTGCGGATGGAGCGTCGATTCCGAGCTGATTAGTAGAAAAGTCGATGGAGAGGTGTCTTGTCGTCGTCGTCGAGTTCCTTTTTAAGTGAGGGTCCTCCGAGTTGACTGAGACCGCGCTTGACCTTCTACTACGGTTCCTTAGCCACGACATGACCTGAAAACAATATAAAGTGTTTACTGTTTAGACAGTTGTTGGTGTGTGTGTCTCAAGGTGCCCCGCACTTACGGAAGAAGACCCTAGGGCCGCTGCGATCTCGTCAGTCACCTCAAAGTCGTCACGGTCCATGTTTCGCAAGAGTATCGAGTTTAGCTGGGTTGGTGTTGAGTTGTTGAATTGATGACAGTTGGGGAGTTGTGGTTTATATATATATGCGCATTGGTGAGGACGGATATGAATAGGAAGTGCGCCACAGTGTTTGCTCAAGAGAGTTCTAGGAAGTGTGCGCGACTACAATCCTCCTCGTCGTCAGTATATATTTATTATCTCTTGTTTGTCAACAACAATTCCAACGAATGTGTCAACCCATCGACGACGAGATTAGTTGAGGGTGACACTCGAGAGATGAGTCATCTTCATCAGCAGAGGAGCCCTGGAATGGGGCAGTCTGCGTCTTGTATTGGTGGTGGTGGCTGTGGGGGTGGCTCCTGAGGGGGACTCATGCTGTTGGGGGATGACGACGACGACGAGGGAGGTTGACCTTAAGTAAAGAGTTGATGACGAGATTATTGTAAGATGACCCTGATGAATAGTGGCTTACGATTATTATTGATGGTGATGGTGGGTTGGTCCTCTAAGTAGATGGTGGGGTCACCCCCGAGGGTGTTGGAGGGGCCCCCCTTGTCCCTCTGACCTCCAAACACTAAAGCAACAAATAAGTAAAGTTAAACATTCGACGAGTTTGAGAGAGTGTACCTTCGTGGTGGCAGAGTAGGAAGATGACGGTCATCATCGCGACGACGCTTTTTGTTCTGGCCATATCTCTGATGCTGATGCTCGGATCTGACTGACCTCACACACCATCGCATCACGGGATCTCTCAAGAGACGCTTAATGATTGTGTGTCGTGCCCAAGCACAATTAACATTTGCATACACTGCTAATTATTGAAGGTGATAATCTGGGGCAGTGTGAGACGACTCTCTTTTGGTTCCTCCCGTGTGCATCCTCATCATCGGGGTCGTTAGTGCGAATAAAAACCTAACAAGACTTGATCTCGAGATGAAGAAGTCGGTGGTGGTGGTGAGATCCCGTTTCGCTCGAGGCCCAAGAAGAACAAGAAGGCAAGGACCTCTCATCTCGACACGGATTCGCACACACCTGTTGAGATATGAAGCGGACAATAAGTGTGATTCTCCTCCGTCGGCTCAGCAGCACCTTCCCCCCCGTGACCCCCCCACAGGCACCGCTGCAGCCGCCCCCACAGTTTGCAGTCCCACTCACAGTGCAGCGACAACAAGAGCAGCAGTTCCTCAGTAGTGAGCGTGAAGACACTGGAGGAGGAGGAGCGTACGACAATGTTCTGTCATCGGTGTGGAGGTCGCTGTACTCTTCAGGTGGTGTTGAGTGCGCGGTGTCTGAGCTTGGGCTGCGTAGGGTGCTCTCTGGGGACACGATGCGGGGGGTCGCCTCCAAGGTCGCACACTCCATCAACAACAACGGCAACACATTCCAGCACCCATTCATGGCCGCCGCGGGGTGAGCAACTGTCAACATATCTGTCAACCAACTCTGTCAATAATTCATGTCATGTCTGTGAAACTAGGTCGCTGTTCTTTGGGTCATCGCTGGACGTGTTGACCCCGGGGGCGCTGATCCTCCTCATGGAGCGCGCGCTCAATAAGAGTCACCCCCACCTGATGACTCCGTCGTCCCCCGCGTGTGTGTCTCTTGCGCGCGCGGTGGTGAAGACGTGTGGGGGGTACCTGATCCACCGGACGGTGGGGGAAGGTTTGAGCGACGGTGTCCACCAGGGGAACAAGCTAGCGACGCTGACGGGGGACCTTCTCGTCATCTCCCTCATCAAGGACCTCGCTAACACCAAAAACAACAGAGTACAAACACACACTCATTCGTGCATACGGGGTACAATTTAACTCTGTGTGTGTGCAAAAGGTCCTGGAGCTGACGATGGAGAGCCTCTCAGAGTTCTCTGTGGGCGAGGTCAAAGGTCGCATGGCGTTCCAGCAGCAGCAATCATCGCTCAAGTTCTGTCTCCACCCGTCATCGCTTAACCCTCTGGCCGAGTCGTGGGTATTGTCCCGCGGGTTCGAGTCCGTCGGGGTCCTCTCCAGGCCAAGCAGCAGCGCCCTCCTCGGGTGGCTCCGTGAGTTGGGTTCTGGTCTTGGAACGCTGTGGAAGGTCCACTACGACCTCCACGAGCAGCAGCAGCATGAAGGAGTTGTATCGGGGAGGAGTGTTATTAATGGAGGAGAGATGGTTGAGGTGGTTGGAGAGTTGAGCTCACGGATGAGGTCACTCCTGGTCAGGGGTCACGATGAGGGTCACGTGGTGGAGACTTTGGACTTGAGGAGACTATTGTTGGCTTGGGAGGAACGCATTTGCTATTAATAAACAAGATTACATTGTTTCTCGGAAAAAGTGACACTTTTTATATCTCGTCCCTTCTCTTCTTCTTCGGCTGTCACTTGTTGTTGGGACAAGAGACTTGTTCAGCTGTCTCAAGTGCAGGATGACCTCTTCTTCTCCTCCACCACCCACTCCAGCAGCGGTGACCCTGAGCGACTTTTGTGTTCTTGGTCTGCTGGGGAGGGGCGGCTACGGTCGCGTCTTCCGTGTCAGACGCAGCGGTCAAGACTCGGGTGTGGAGTACGCGCTGAAGGTGCTGAAGAAGAAGGATCTCCGTGGCAGCAGAGAGGTCAACCACGTGAGGGCGGAGGCAGACATCCTCAAGTCTGTCAGCGTAAGTCTCCTCTGAGGATTCATCAAGTTGTCCATAAGACTAATTAGAACTCTTGTGTGCAGCACCCGTTTGTGGTATCGCTGGCGTGCTCGTTCCAGACGGCGCATGCGCTGTGTTTTGTCCTGGAGCTTGCCGGGGGCGGTGACCTCCACTCGCACCTCCTCCGGGTCAACACCCTCAACGAGTCAAGCGCAAAGTGAGAACAAAAAGTTCTTTGGGGGAACGTGAGACTAATCAATTCTGAATTGTGTTAGGTTCTACATGTGTGAGATAATCCTGGGTGTCGAGTACCTTCACATCCAGTTGTCGGTTGTGTTGAGGGACCTGAAGCCTGAGAACGTGCTCCTCTCGTCTTTGGGGCACGTCAAGCTCTGCGACTTTGGGCTCTCCAGGGTCGTTGACTTGAAGAGAAGGTCATCGTACTGCGGGACAATAGAGTACATGGCTCCAGAGGTGGTTGAGAGGTCATCTAGGGGGCACTCGTTCGCTGTGGACTGGTGGGCGTGTGGGGTCCTCTTCTTCGACATGACATGCGGGGGCCCTCCATTCAGTGACGATGACAACAACAGGGAGGAGACCCTGAGGAGGATCCTCGAGGAACCCGTCGTCTTCCCAAGGGGGTCAAAGCTCACCAAGGGGGCAAGAAACATTATTCGCGACCTACTCAAGGTCAGTCATAAATGGTTGGGGGTGTGGTTGGAGTAGTTAATAACTGTATTGTGAATGCAGAAGGACGAGCGGGTTCGGTTGGGGACGGTCGAGAGCGTCCGTGACCACGCCTACTTTTCAAGGGTCGACTGGGGTAGGGTCATCGCCGGGGACGTCTCACCCCCATTCGTCCCCCCCGACCTTGCGACCGAGAGGAGCAGTGGTGAACCTGCACACGAGTCTGAGGTCATGTGGAAGAATTCCTCCTCCAGTGACGATGACGACTCGAGCTGCAGCAGCGGCAACAGTTTCTCCAGAAGAGTTGACGAAATGAGAATGGAACGGGAGGAGGTGTTTGAGGTAAAAACTCAAGCTGACCTAAAGTTGTTGTGCGGTCAATGAACTGTCTCTCTTTGCAGACGTTCGACTGGGTCTCACCTTCCCTCCAAGTGGATTCTTCAGCTGACAAAGACGAGGTCTCCACTCCACTGATCACCTCCACTTCAGACGACGACTGCTGCGAATTTGCTGCCCCCTTTCACCCGAGTAATGACCCCTTTGCGGGCTCGTCCTCCTTTGACGACAATCCTGCTGCTGCTCGTCCCCTTGTTGGGGTCATCCGGAGACCTCAGACTGACTTTGTTGTTGTTGCTGCTGAACGGTTGTCGCGGGACTCCAGTTGGATCCAGGAAACAAACAATCATCTCGCTCGCAACTTTTACGACAACAGCGTTTTTTACAAAGACAACTGCGCACAGAAAGACCTCTCGTGCAAAGAGGTCAACTGTTCTTCTAATTATTATGACATATTTGTTCCGCACTTGCTCTCGAACCTCCTTTAATATCTTCCACTAATTTATTAATAAACCGCGGCTAAGTGTGAACGGCCTTGATAAATTGTTTGTAGAACTGGAAGATTTCTTTGGCGGCCTCCCACGAAGCGGCGACAGCGGAGGACAAGACTTTTGGTGGCAGCCGCATCTTGTTTGTGGAGACCTGGAGGACACGTCCGTCGTTCCCAAACACAACGTCAACCAATGGGAGACCACCACCAGCAGCAGCAGCATCGGATAACGACTTCACAACAAAACAAATACGTTAGCTTCTGCACAAAATATAGTCATGTGTGACATACGGGGTGAAAAACAATGTGTCCGTTGTTTGTGTCGATGGCAATTGTGACTGCGGCGAAAGTTGACCTGAGTGAGCAGCACCCGCCGCCCTCCAGCAGCGACAAACACAACCCGTTCACTCCAACGCTGAACAGCTAAACAACACCAAAAGTTAAACCAAATTCTGTTAATTGCTTTAAAAAAGTTGTTGTTACCCCCCCGTCATCGTTGACTTCGTGAACGACGACGTTGATTCCAGCGTTGGTGGTGACGTCATCGAGGACGACGACAGTTTCGAGGAGTGACGTCAGCCGCTGCTCCAACGACCGCTCGCTCATCGACGACTCTACACATGACACAGATTTAGTTACGTCATTGAAATAGTTGACTGCTGAGTTACCAGAGAGGGTTCCTTGTACGACGGTTGAGGAGGAAGCCTTGTGCCTGAAGATGACGTCAACGGATGCGCGGTGCGGGAGTTCCTTGGCCATACGCACCTCGCTAGGACCAAACACACCCACCAAAACACGAGTCGACCCTGGAAACACACTTTTAACTGTAGACTACTATCGAGTACTTTGAAACCTTTAACTGACCCTGAGAGAGGTCAACGGACCCGTGAGGGTTGTTGAGTGGCCCTGGGACGGCCCTGAGGACTGGTCGGTTGAGCTGAGGCGTCCCCACCACCGCGCGCTCAGGAACAGAGGACGTCAGGAACTTGAACGATTCGAAACTGACACTTCCAAGCGATGTAAAGTCCGGTCCAAGGTCCTCTTCTTCTTCTTCTTCTTCCTCCATCACTTCTTCTTCCTTTGCGGCGGCTGCTGATGCCATTGTCGTCGTCGTTGTTGTTGTTGTTGTCGTCTTTCCTCGTGTTGATGTAATTTTCGCGGGCTTTAAAGTTAAAGTTAACTTTGTCTTTGTGAGTAATCTCTTCTGTTGTGGTGACTCACATGAGGATTCATGGAATAGTTGAGGACTCGTCACTCTCGCTGCTCACTTTTGAAGGACTGCTTCTGTTGTAGATTTCTTGTCCCGGGTATCCCAAAAAGAATTTCTCCTCCGAGTCCCTCCGACGAGTCCTAAACCTAACCGAAAGAAAGGGTGTCGTACTCAGGAGTCTCACTTAAAAGGGAGCGATGACCTCGTTGTTGCTCCGCCGTGAGGACGATGACCTCACTACAATTTCCAACATTGACCTCGAGAAGGTCAACGACGTCCTCAGGGGCCGATACATCGACGACATTGTTTACGTGAGTCTCTCTTTATTTTAAAAAGATTCAATTGAGTAGTATTGTTAATTTTGATCTCTCTGTGTGTTTGCAGACCTACTCTGGCTCGATTCTCATTTCTTTGAACCCCTACAAGGAGCTCCCCTTCGCCTACGATGAGGTCAGTATTTTTATATTCTCAATTGTTTTTGTAACTAATTGTTGTTGTTTAGTCGGTGATGAGCGAGTACAGCGGAGGTGACCGTCGTTCGTTGGGTCCGCACATTTACGCGATTGCAGAGTCGGCGTACGTTTCCCTCAAGCGGACCGGACTCGACGTCGCCAACAACCAGTCCATCGTCATCTCAGGAGAGTCAGGAGGTCAGTCATTCTTAATAAATCATCGCTGACTAAAAGTTAATTTGTGTTCATTTGTATATAGCTGGTAAGACGGAGACGACGAAATTCGTCCTGAATTACTTGTGTCACATAACGTCGAACGTGTCGACGTGGGTGGAGCACCAGATACTCGAGGCAAACACCATACTAGAGGCCTTCGGTAATACTTACACTGACCTTTTGAATGATTACAATATTTGTGCTAACAGGTAAATTGTTGGTGTTAGGAAACGCGAAAACGGTTCGTAACGACAACTCGTCTCGTTTTGGTAAGTTTATGCAGGTGTGTTTCGACTCTCGTTGGATGATCCGTGGGTGTATAATCCAGGACTACCTCCTCGAGCAGTCACGCATCACCTTCCAAACGAAGCACGAGCGGAACTACCACGTCTTCTACCAACTCACACAGGCAGCGAGGGTAAAACTGCAGTTATACACACATTGGAGAAAATGAAACAATTTTTTTCTGTTTCCAGTCCTCACCTGACGTTGCGAAGGCGTACGGAATAGAGGTCGACTCATCTTACGCGTACCTGCGTCAGGACACGGTCGTTAGTGGCGTTGACGATTGTCGTCATTTTGACGCGCTTCGACTCGCTTTTAACGTCCTCCAGATCCCTTCGACCACCGCCGACGGCATCTTCAGAACCGTCTCCGCCGTACTCTTACTCGGGAACTTGCAATTCGAGGTCCGTTGTTGACCAACCCAATCCTCAACAGTATATCCTCAACAACTTCCTTGTACTGTCTTTGCAGTCACTGGAGTCTTCATCAGACGAGGGCTGCTGCCTGTCGTCGTCGAGTGAATCAATAGTATCCTCACGCCTCTGTGACCTCCTTGGGCTTGCCCCTCCGTCACTGACGCACATCCTGCTGACCCGTCAGATAAACGTTCGTGGGAACATAACGGAGATCCCGTTGAAGCTGTCAGAAGCGAATGAGAACCGTCACGCAATGTCAAAAGCGTTGTACTCGCGTACGTTTGCGTGGCTCGTCTCCCACATCAACACGTGCACGAACCCTGGGCAGGACTCGCAGTCAAAGTTTATTGGCCTTTTGGATATTTTCGGGTTCGAGAACTTTGACGAAAACTCTTTCGAGCAGTTCTGCATCAACTACACCAACGAAAAATTACAAAAGTTTTTCAACAACTACGTCTTCGCTATTGAGCAGGAAATTGTACGGAAGCTTATTTTTAAGACGTTTACATGGTTACCATAGTTGATTTTAATTTTAGTACAAGTGTGAGGGGATAAAGTACCGTCACATTGAGTTCACCGACAACTCGTCCTGCCTCGAACTCATCGAGAAACCACCGCGGTGTCTACTCAAACTACTCACCGAACAGTGCCACCTCCCTAAGGTCAGCGAACTCAAATGACCTCTTGTTTTGACCTCATTGTTCTCTTACTGTGTGTTTAGGGCTCTGACGCCTCGTACCTGTCGAACATAAGTTCCGAGTTCTACGGTGTGTCCCCGTCATTTTCGCGTCCGGACGACCGCCGTTTGTGGTCGTCAGAGTTTACGATTCTGCACTACGCGGGTCCGGTGACGTACAGGGTGTCAGGGTTCGTGGACAAGAACCGTGACGTGCAGCAGGACCTGTTTTTCCACTACCTCTCCGACTCAAAGAACGAGTTCATCAGGGAAATGTCCACACTCCTCATTGACCCAACAACACTCGTTTCCATGGACACGACAACGACAACGGTTGGTCGAACGCAGACGAACAAGTGTAAGCCGACGGTGTCTGAGGCGTTCAGGCAGCAGCTCGCAGCACTCGTCGACGTACTACAGTCCACCACTCCTTGGTAACCGCAACACCAATATATCTGTTCGGGGTAGAATATAACTCAGTGTGTGCTGCTGTTTGTAGGTACGTTAGGTGTATAAAGCCGAACATGTTGAAGGGGAGTGACCTGTACGACGAGGGGTTGGTGAAGGACCAGCTCAAGTACCTCGGGATGCTCGAGATCATTCGGATACGGAGGGAGGGATACCCCATCCACTTCACATTCAAAGAATTTGTCAAGCGGTTCAAAGTCGTAGGCAAGTTCAGAACTTATCCCCCCCCAAAGGACATTGCAAGGTAACAACAACACCTTTTCACTAAGGAGCATCCATTTTAATCTTTCTTTTAAAAAACCTCAGGGACATTTTGAGCGCGTACCCCTGTGGAGAGTGGCAACTGGGTTTAACGAAAGCCTTTCTGAAGCAGTCAGTGTACGAACCGTTGGAGGTCTCCCGGCTCACGGTCCTCAACGCGCGCGCGCTAGTAATCCAGTCATTCTTCCGCGCGTGTCACATAAGGAAGAACTTTTTGAAGCAACGGTCAGCAACGAAAACAATCCAGCGGTACTACAGAACGTATAGGCAGCGCCTGAATTTCCTGCGTCTCCGCCGCGCGGCGACGACGATCCAGACGTACCTGCGCGGTATGTTTGCGCGTGAGGTCGCTGCGGCGCTGCGAGAGATGAGGAGAGTAGAAGAAGCGATGATCGTAACGAGAGTCGAGGAAACTAAATCGAAAGAGTTCATTAACCTCATTCAAATGCTGCAAGAAGGATGTGAACTACAACAACAGCAACTAATGTCTCCTGCTTCAAGCGTCGCTGTCAGTGGAATCTTTGAGGGAGCCAACACCACCAGTGGAGACGACGAGGATGAGACCAACAACAGCAGCGTCGTCGCTACCAGCACTGAAGTCGAAGAAGATGACGATGAAGATGACTTGACATCTGCTGCTGCACTCGCTGCTAGCTCAGTTGCTAGGAGTATTTCTCCTCCTCCCCTTCCCCCTCCTTCTTCTTCTTCAGTTGCAGAGGTCAAGAAGGTCACGATGAGACTCCCGGAGCCGACCGTCAGGCCGCCCCCTCCACCCGTCGTCAAAAGCGAGAACAAGGCCAACGTTAACCTCATGAAGCAAACTGCTGTTGTCGTTCCTCCTCTTCAGCCGCAGCAGCAGCCGACGCCTCAGCAGCCGCCACAATTGTTGCAGCAGAAGAAGAAGAGTTCCTCCGGAGGGGACGAGCCCATTTACGAGTCGATCCAGCCCAAGATCGACCCCAAGCTGTTCCCCAAACCTCCTCTTCCTCCAGCAACCGCTCCTCCTCCAATTGCACCTCAGCAACCACAGGTCAGTGACAGGTCGCACTTTATAAAGAGCAGGCTGGAGGCGCTGAAGCAGCCAGCAGAAGAAGACCCGCCGCAGTCAGACCCCCATGACCTTTTGACCTTCGCGGAGGACTACTTCAACGACTGGGAGAAGCCGTCCGAGTTCCTGGCAAAGGGCAAGCAGTACTACAGCAAGCTTGAGATGACGTTGTACACAAAATCGCTTTCGTCTCTGCCGTCGTCGCACATCCACCTGTACGACCCATCGAACGTGAAGCTAGCGGTCCAGCAGTTCCACGACCTCCAAAAGTTTTCCCGGGGTGAGTCAAAGACCCCAGAGACGCAATTCCTCCAGCAACTAATAAAAAACAACCTTGAGCGTGAGGAGCTCCGTGACGAAACGTACATCCAACTTGTCCGCCTCATCAACGGCAACGACTCCCCCTCCGAAGTGAAGCGCCTGTTCTTTGTCCTCTGCTTGCTCGTATCTTCGTTCCCCCCGTCGAAGACGTTTCTGCGGTTCTTTGTGCACTTCCTGACCAAGAACTACGAGGACTGCAACGTGTCTGACCAGGTCAACTACATCAAGACGAGTTTGAAGCGCGTTGGTGCGGGGTCATCATCAGGGGTCAGAACGTACCCCCCGTCCTCTGTAGAGATCCAAGCGACGCAGCGGCTGGGAACGCTTGTTTGCCGGGTCTTTTTCTCAGATGGGAGGTCGAAAGCTATTGACGTTCACCCTAATGACACCGCTTGGGACGTCATAGTCAAGTTAGCCAATGAAATCAACCTCAGCAACGTCGACAACAGCTACGCCCTTTACGAGTCCAACAGGGACGTCGACATTCACGTCAACATGCACACCATACTATATGACGTCATCGCCAAGTGGGAACTATGGTAAGTATTAACTGTGATCCGTGATGCAAAACGGTTTTTATTAATGACGTCACTGATTTTGTGCACAGTCCGTCGAAGCTGGAGACGCGTTTTCTGTTCAAGAAGCGGTTGTTCCGGTCGCGGGAGATCCCCCAGGACCCCGTTGAGGTCGACCTACTCTTCGCACAGGCAACACACTCTGTCGTCAAGGTCAGCTCAAGGTCACACACTCAACACTGCTGAACTGTAAATGTAATAAACCTGTGTACAGGTGGATGCGTACCCGATAAGCGAGAAGGTGAGTCTCCAGCTTGCGGGTCTCCACATGCAGACCGAAGAGTCTTCTTCTCCGTTTCCCCCGGAGAACTTTGTCCCTCAGCGGATCCTGCGCACGCGCCCTCACTCGCAGTGGGTGCAGGTCCTCGCGCAGGCGCACAAGCAGTACGGCCAGGGCAAGTCCCCCCTCGTCGCTAAGGTCTGGTACCTCTCGTGCGTCATGCAGTACCCCCTATACGGAACTTCTCTCTTCCACGTACTATACAGGGGGTACTGGCTATACGGTAACAACAACTATCCCACTCCTATTTTAACACACCCTGAACATCCTTTCTCTGCTGTTGTAGGAAACACGCTTCTGTTGGGGGTCTCCCCTGAGGGTCTGACGATGATAAAGCCTGACGACAAGTTTATAATGTACGAGTACAGTTACGACCAAATCGAGAAAGTAGAAGAGGAAGATGAATCCCTCCTGACGGTCAACCTGACGAAATCTCCGCTCCCCCCGGACACGATAAAGTGTTTTGTGTTCGAGACCCCCGCCGCCAGAGAGGTCGCGTCCCTCATCGGCTCCTACCACCCCGCGCTCGCCCAGTCAACCGCTTCAAACACCAACAACTTTCAGAACCAGCGTAGGTCACACAAGATAACAAACGGTGACCGCTTGCGCCTCCACGAGAACGTCATGACAGCCCGCCGCCTGTTAGTCCAGAACGGTGTCCTGAAGAAACCCCCCGCTGGAGCCGCGGCAAACATTCTCAACTTTAAAAACACCCTCCGTCGTCGACTAAAGTCGAAAGACGGTCGAAAGAATTCTCTAACCGCTAAAAAGTCGACAATTGCAGCGTCATCGTTCTTTGCCGACTTTCCCCTCGAGTACTTTTCCTTCTCAAAGTACCCCATCACTTCGAGCATCTCGTACATTGAAGAAGAAGACGTCGCCGTCGCCGTGTTCCAACTCATACTCACATTCGCTGGCGTCGCAGGTATCATTATTCCTCCAGTGACACTGTTCTTGAGTTCAACAACTGCGGTGGTTTTTGTTTTGCAGGAACTCCGTTAACAACTGGAGAGGAGGAGTCGTCGCACCTGCAGTCGATCTTGGAAAAGTGTTGGAAGAAGGACCACGTGATGGACGAGTTGTACTTGCAGTTGATAAAGCAGACGACTGATTTCGCTGACCCGAACGGGAAGGTCAATTCGCGGAATTGGGCGGCGCTGTCGCTCATCTGCTCCCTCGTCCCCCCCACCAACCCCCTCGTGAGAAAGTACCTCTTTGCTCACCTGAAAAAGTGCGGCGCTGACTCGGTCACACTCGAGGGACGGTTCGCTAGGTTCGCAGAGAAGGTCAGTACTCACAAATCAACTGCAAACAACTCATTCTAACAACTGAAAAAAACTGTACAGTGCCTGCAATTAACTGTTTAACTGAAAAAACTGTACAGTGCCTGACATCGTCTTGTGGGGGTGAGAGCCGTCGTCAGTGGTCGCCGTCGCGTCAGGAGATCCTGTGCACCCTGAACATGAGACCGCTGACTTCCCGCTTCTACTTGATGGACGGAAAGTACCACACGCTCAACTTTTCACCAAACGACACCGCGGGGACACTCCTCCACGCCCTCATGACCAAAGTCGGACTCTCTGACTCGGTCACTGGTGAGGACAAACACTGACCACACACACAAAAGAACGTCTGCAATTGTTGTCATCTCTTTTGGTAGGGTACAGCTTGTATGAGCTCGGGTCGGTGAACAACTGGGAGCGGTCGCTGCTGTCTTCTGAGCGTCCAGTGGAAGTGATGGCGCGGTGGGAGAAGCAGCGGTCATCGAACGCGACCCTCCAGTTCAAATTCGTCATGAAGAAACATCTCTTTATCGACATAAGCCTCGGTGACCCCGTCGAAAAGGAACTCGTATACCATCAACTACTACACAACGCCAGGAATGACAGGTAGGACAAAATATATTCAGGGTGTGTGTACCACATTTGAAACTTAATCTAATATATGTGAGACCCTGTGTATAACGTGCAGGTTCCCTGTGTCTGAGACGGAGGCTGCGATGTTGGTTGCGTTGCAGGCGCAGGTTGAACTGGGTGACTACTCTCCGTCGTCGGTGGGTGAGTTCCCCGACTACTGCCACGTCTCCTCCCACTGCCTCCCAACAAGAATAGCAGCGAGCGTCTCCCACGAGGCCGTTGCGCGCCACCACCAGTCACTCGTTTCTACACACCCCACACAGGCCAAGCAGGCCGTACTCAACCTACTCAGGTCGTGGCCACTTCACAAGGCCGCCATCTTTGACGTCACCGTGAGTTAATTGACATCTATTGACCCCTTTTGACCTGTAATAACCTTAAATTGAAATTGCAGCAAAGCTTCACGTCGAACTGGTCTCGTTGTTTGTGGCTTGCGGTGGACGAGAGCGGAGTGCACCTTCTGCAGCAGCGGACGCGGAACACGCTCTGCTCTTTTGAGTACGAAACAATTGTGAGCTACTCCCCCTCGCCCACGTGCTTCATGCTCATCACCAGTGACTCTTCCAGCGGAGGAGGAGGAGGATCCAAGCCGAGCAAAATTGTACTCAACACGCAGCAGGGGTTCCAGGTCTCACAGCTCATCAAGGAGTACATTCACCACATTTACAACTCAAGGAGGCTACAGCTCCAGCAGCAGCAGCAGCAACAAAGGGGGAA
Organism: Isotomurus plumosus; assembly: GCA_034696705.1. NCBI lineage: Eukaryota > Metazoa > Arthropoda > Collembola > Entomobryomorpha > Isotomidae > Isotomurus > Isotomurus plumosus. The sequence goes on from JAQIWV010000013.1 coordinate 31,314, forward strand.
CTGAGATGTATACTCGAGAGAGAGAGGTCAACGGTGGTTGACCTCTTGAAAAATTACACGCTTGCTTGAGATTAAAGTCTAGTCAGTTCAACTTTTATTCGCATTCTTGGAGACTGTCATTTATTCCTACAACGACATTGTTGAGGACTCCACTGGTCTCTTGAGGACACCCCTTTGTGAGCCTCACACTCTCAAGAGGACTTGAGGAACCTTAATCGAGTCCTTTGACCTCTTATTGGATGTCCTTGACCGTATTAATTACTTGCACTCATCATTTCGTCGTGTTCACACACAAGAGACAAAACTATTCCTCCGTGTCCTGCATTCAACGTCGTCGTCATGTGTCCTTGGTCGTGAGGAATCAGCAGCAGCAACTCGACGTATGACCTCCAGCAGAGGATTCACTCCAGATGTAGCAACCAATAAGGAGTCATCTCGGTGAGTTCCTCAAAGTGCACGTGTCTGTTTCCTCAGAGGTGTCCCATTTACTGTGATACTGTGACCCTTGTTGTGTTGGGTCCTCATCAGCTTTACTTGTTGACCGACTGCGGCGGACGTGTTGTCGTCGCACCCTGCAATGTCACAGAAACGTGTTCACATTATTTTATACACTCGGGTTTTATTTCCCATCATCCAGTTCATTTGACGCACCGAAACATGTAAAGCGTCTTTCAAGAACAACTTGTCATTTTAACAAGACACGCATTAGAAATTTATACTTGAGAAATCGACACAACTTCATCATATCATTCAGTACAACTTTCACCAACTTCCCTCCCAAGCGTTGTTCACTCTGATTTAATTGCATCATCTCCATGGTTACTCAACAAATGATTCGCATGGTTACTGATTTAATTGCACAAATTTGCATCATCTCCATACTTGAAAAACTACAGCACATTTCGTAACGATGGCAACTGAGAATTTATTAACATATGCTCCCTGTTGCCATGGAGATTTGGTGGTGGTCACTCTCCCTGTGTGGTGACAAACCCCTTTTCTTCTTCTTCGCTGGAGGCTGGACACACACGCGAGCAAACTCTCAAATTCTCTTTCTCCAAGCTGAGCTGAGCTCTCTCTCGATCCACCTATGATCTAATCGTGTGTGTGTGCTGACCCATCCTCCTGTGTGTCCCGTGTGCTGAAGTCCACTTGGGAAACCCGGGCGGTTGCCAAGCGACCAAGAAGAAGCTGCATAATGTTAACTGAGCTCTTCCCCTTTTGTGTACACCTCTGAAACCCACAGTGGAGCAAACAATCTTGTTGAGATCTAATGACTTAACCTGAGGCCAACACAAATCTTATATCTTGTCTCATTAAAATCAGTGCTTAGTCCATTTGTCTCGTGTCTTATTAGTCTCGTTCCCCTCCTTATAAGCATTACTCAATTATTAATTAGATCCTACAGACGCTAACAAGCCACCTTCAATACGTCTCAACAAGGGACCACTTTAAAAAATCTCCCTAGCAACGACCATTATTCCTCCCCTCCTCACTTGTGTGTTTCATCTCAATGCTGACAATCATCTTGTCGTC